>NW_020769589.1:193057-210539 GCF_900518735.1 Pseudonaja textilis
CATCAGATTCAAAGTTCCTAACAGGATTGGACCTTCCAATCACAACACTATCCCCCACCTCAGGGCCCGTCCCCCGAGTCTTACGTTCAGGATGTGGTTTTGAAGGGAATTCTGCATGATATCTTCGAACAAGGTCTGGGGCATGTACCTTGGTCACATCCTGCCAATGACGGATCTCCGTTTCATTTTCTACTCTTCCCACAAAGTACTGGAATCGTCCCTTTTTCCATCGTGAATCATAAATTCCAACCACTGTAGTATCTGTAACAGGTTCAGTGCGGGGCCTAGATGTGAAACGTACCAGACCTAAGGCCTCCTTAAGGTCAGGTCTACGCTGTTTTCCTGACGAGCCAAGAGTGGTTTCAGGTACGGGTCCGCGGTTCCCTCTCCGATTGCAGGAATTAACAAAATGTCCCAGACCCCCGCAATAAAGGCACAAGCCTTCCTGGAACCGTCTCGAACGTTCCTGCGCTGTTAAGCGAGGGCGGAGTGCTCCCAACTCCAACGGCTCCTCTGTCATAACTATGGGTTGGAAAACTCTCGGTGGCATGGGTTGTGCACGAAAAAACGAAGATGGTTCCATACTGAACCGTTTGCGTCCACGTTGCTGTAAACGAGCTTCAATTCGTAAGCACTGAACTATCAATGCATCCAAAGTTAAAGCCCTCTCTGCATGGACCAGCTCATCTTTGATGGCATCAGACAGGCCTTCCTGGAATGCAGCCATATGAGCCGGTTCGTTCCAGTTGGAGTCCAAACACAGCACCCGAAATTCTGCAACGTATTCCTGAAGGGAACGTTTCCCCTGAGTAATGTCCCGTAACCGTCTATCCACAGTTTGTGATTTAATCGGGTTCTCAAACATTACCCTTATTTGTTGTAGAAATCCCTGGAAATTGTCTAATAATGGGCTATCCTGTACTAATAAGGGAGTAGCCCATTTGGCAGCCTGCCCAGACAAAAGGCTGAGAATGAATCCCGTCCTGGCCCGATCATTTGGAAAGTCTTCAGGCCTCAAGGACATAAATAATTGACACTGCCCCAGAAATGCCGGAAACATGTCCATTTGCCCAGAAAATTTCTCCGGCATGGATACTGGGCTTTTCCTCACAGGAGGGGCAGGGGGAACAGCAGCAGGGCTTGGTAAGCTGGAAACATAATTCAGCAATTGTGTTACCTGATTCTGAAGGGACACGTTGCTCTGAAGTAACTGATTAATCTGTAACTGTTGCTGCTCGATCAAGTTCTGCAGCTTTTTTGTATCCATCTTGGTTTGATGATAGTTTTTCAGGCTTGAAAGCAAAAAATGTAATGTCTTACCTATAAACTCAGATGAGCAGACGAAGTTTCAAAGCTCAAAATATTCAAACGTACACAACACCGAATTCAAAGGAATAAATTAACACAGATGTCCCGTCTTTTGGCAGACTTCCCGGACTCTTATCAGGCTAAATGGAAATTAATCAATTTTTTGGCAGATTTCCCAGACTCTGTCAGGCAACAAATTTTTTTCTGGTTTCACAAATACGCTGCAAACAAATTCCTCTTCTCCGATCACACACCAGAGTTGATTTATAAGTCCATCTTACCTGAAAGATGGTTTGTTTTGGGTCGGGAACAATAATGTTATGTCCCACCTTCCAAAAATAAACAGATAAGGCTGAAAGCAGCAGTCCTCGCAAACAAAGGCAGCAACCAGGAGTCTCCACCGATCACAGCTGTGGCCAGCCTCCACAAAACAATCCAAAATAATAGTTCCAACAAATCCAATTCAAACAAAAATACTTCAGACCCAAATCCTCCAAGTCAAAGTCTTCAGCTCTCCTTGCAGACAATTTGTTCCCGACAAGAGTGCAGAGTCATCCCTCTTCCTTTTATAGAGCAGCAGCTAATTAGTCTAATTACTGATCTGCCCTCCTCCTGTGCTCCCGTTGGTTTCTCTCGTCAGGAGACGCCTGCTTCTGATATCCACCCAGCGATTATCTAAATTATTACTTTCACCTGAAGACTTCCCGGCTGATAACCTGATTGAGAAGCCGAGGAGGTTGAAGGTTCAGGCCGGTCCTGCAAATCAAATGTCCTCCCTTGTAACATTCTCATTCAAAACTGCAGGCAAAACTGTTAGGATTCCCTTTTGAAATTCAAACAGTCATTTCACGATCAAATCAAACTACAGGGAGTAACGTTCTCATTCAAAACTGCAAGCAAAACTGTTAAGATTCCCTTTTGAAATTCAACAGTCATTTCACAATCAAATCAAACTAAAGGGAGTAACGTTCCCTGGTTCTGACGTCAATCCATGATCTAACAGTCATCAGATTCAAAGTTCCTAACAGGATTGGACCTTCCAATCACAACATATATATGTTCTGTCTCGCCTTTCCTTTTTCCTAAAATATGAAAGAGTACAAACTCACACCAACACAGGCAGGCAAGCTGGCTCGGACTTCACAGAGTTAATTCTTTGGAACTGATAATATTTTTGGCATTCCCACATGTCCTGCCTGCCAAGTCCAAACTGATAAAGTTTTACTCACAGAAAATCACAAGGCAGTCCACAAAAATAGTCATTCACGAAGAAAATCTGAAGTCAGGTTAAACTTGGTCCGGAAAAAGTTTCAGGAGAAAACACACCCACTTTTATCCCCTGTGGGGTGTGGCTCAATGACTCAGCTCATTCTCTGACCCTCCCACGCCTCCTATGTTGCTGCTCACGTTTCTCCTTACGACGCTGCTTAGGATCGAGCCAACACTCTTCCTCTTTACTCCCTGTCGGGCTGCTCCTATATGCCTTCCTCCTGATTAATCTCAGGCTGTTCCTCTCGGTTGTCTGATGGAACCTGAGGCATTATCAGGGAGGAAGGTCCTGGGGAGGAAGGCATTGCCAGAGAGGAAGGTCCTGGGGAGGAAGGCATTCCCAGTTCCTCCTCCTCATCTTCCAGGTCCTCTTCCTCTGACAGCATAGGCTCTGGAATCGGGGCCACAACATATATATATAAGTATAGAGTGTGCATAAAATTAAGGAGAGACATTATTAAGTATATTAGACCTTGTAATGATAAACTGAAGGGATTAGAATAAGATAAAAGGGAAGAGATAAACATAGAAAATGCAGAAGGGAGTTGATACAATGGATGATAATATTGAAAGACTTTCTTAAGAAAATAGGTAGATTTGGGAAGCCTAAGATGTCCATCACGACAACTACCGCTAAGGTTGGGAAGAAAACAACATCCAACCTAACATCAACGATAACATCACCAGCAGGACAACGTTCCATAGAGGGCATGATGAATCCTGAGAAGGCAAGTCAGGTATCAAATATGCAAACAATTCAAATGGCATTAACAACAATACAAGAAACGATGGTGAGAAACCACGCAGACTTTAAAACTGAAATGGGGGAAATGAAAGGTAAAATATGGAAACTAGACAAGAAGATAAGTACAATCCAACAAACAGTAGTAAAGACGGAACATAAAATGAAAGCAGTGGAGGCAAAGGTCAAACAAACAGATAAGAAAGTAGAATCAATAGAACAGAAATTAATGGGAGAGAACAAGAAATTAGAAGAGGCAATTGCATATTTGGAGATGGAAAAGGCTGATTTCTTCCTCAAATTTCAGAATGTAACAGAAGAAAGGAGGGAGGACTTGCCCAAATTAATGGCAGATCTCATAGCAGAAGTGTTACAAAAAGAGGGCCAAGAGGTTCGAAGGGAAATTGACGAGGTATATAGAATATATACCAACTATACAAGACGTTTTAGAATTCCAAGAGGGGTTCATATATGATTCTCAAAGAAGCAATTGAGAGATGAGATATACAAAGTGACAAGAGACGAACCGCTGATATTCAAGGGAACAGAAATTGTAACATTGAAACAAATTCCAAGAAGAATAAGGGAACATAGAAAGAAATACAGATTCCTGGCCGCCCAACTGAATAAGAATAACATCCTGTTCAAATGGCTCATCCCAGACAGAATGTTAACATCATGGCAGGATAAAAATTTTAAAATAGATAGTATAGAAAAAGCGAGGTAATTTTTTGAACTGTATGTGGTATCAGGAGAAGACCAGAACAGCAAAGAGGAAGTGGAAAGTAGGACCCAAGAAGAAGATCGGGTGGAGGAAAGAGAAACAGAACAAGAGGAAAGAGAGCAGGAAGAAGTGGAAAGAGAAGGCGCAAGAATGAGACACCAAACGAGAGCAAATAAACTTCAACAAGAAACAACTACAGAGTAAGATGGCGGAAGAAATCAAATTGATTTCCATTAACATCAACGGTTTAAATTCACAAATTAAGAGGAAAAAAACGATAACTAAACTACAGAAATTGAACTTAGATATTATATGCCTTCAAGAAACACATATCCAGAAACATCAAAGTAAACTGTTAGAAGCACCAAAGTTACGAGATTTATACGTATCTCTTGCGCATCAAAAAAAGAGGAGGATAGCAATATATATTAGGAAACATTTACAAGCAAAACAGGTATATGCAGACGAGGAGGGTAGCATTTTGATGTTAGAAGTTTATATAAATTATAAGAAAATGTTATTGACAGTGATACATGCGCCGAACGAGAAACAAGAAAAATTTTATACCAAACTACAGAAAATTAGTAGAACAGGAATATGACAACATATGCCTGCTAGGTGATTTCAATGCAATAGCAAATTTAGGAAAAGACTACAATAACGAAAACTTAGGGAAAAAAAGGAAAAGGAAAACATTACCAAAAGTATTTTATCAAATGGAGGAAGAATTAGGATTAAAAGATATATGGAGAGAAAGAAATCCAGACAAAAAACAGTATACTTACTATTCAGCACCACACGCTTCATGGTCAAGATTGGATATGTTATGGACATATGGGAAAATGGAACGTAATATAAAAGAAATAGAAATCGAATCTAACACATAGGCAGACCATAATCCCATTAAAATAATTTGGAAAGGATTGAAAAAAAAAACAGAACATGGATGCTAAACAAGGAGATCCTAAAAGAAAAAGAATGTGTCAAGATGATGAAAAAAGAATTGGAGTTCTTTCTGAAGGAAAACAAAAAACAACAAACATCAATTCCAAACCTATGGGACACAACTAAAGCATATATTAGAGGCCTAGCAATTTCATATAATACACGTAGATACAAGGGAAAAAAAGGAGAACAATCTAAACTACTAGATACCCTTAAGGAGTTAGAAAAAAACATTAGAAAAAACACCACATAATAAGACAGCAAATATGGAGAGGATAATGTTTAGAAATAAATTGAACATGTTAGCACAAGATGAATGGTTACAAGACATGAAAATGATAAAACAGAATTACTTTGAACACGTGAATAAGCCGGGAAGGTGGCTAGCCTATAGACTTAAGAAAGAAAAAGAAAAAAGAGCAATCCAACAATTGAAGGTCGCTGATGGTACACTACAACATCAAACTGAAAAGAAAAAGCATATTGTTAAAAGTTTTTTTGAGGAACTATATAGTAGGGAAGACATACCAGAGGGAAATATCCAACATTACTTAGAAGGAAAGGGGCTACCTGTGATCCCGGAAGAGGATAAAGAAGAGATAAACAGGGAAATAACATTAAGAGAACTGCAAGAGGCAATCCTGAAACAAAAAAACAATAAGACACCGGGACTGGATGGTCTCCCTGGGGAACTGTATAAAACACTCCAAGGAAAATTAGAAATGCAATTATTAGAACTCTATAATGAGGTACTGACAACAGCAAAGTTACCCAAGTCATGGGGGGAGACATACATAACATTGATCCCAAAAGAAGATTCGGACCATCAATTAATTCAAAATTACAGGCCCATATCCCTTTTAAATGTTGATTATAAAATATTTATGTCCATAATGGCAGAAAGATTGATAAAAGACCTTAATCAGATCATTCATAGCAACCAAAACGGATTCTTACCAAATAGACAAATTAAAAATAATACTAGAATGGTGTTGAATATAATAGAATATTATGAAGCAAACCCAGGGAAACAATTGGCAATGGTCTTCCTCGATACACAAAAGGCATTTGACAATGTTAATTGGCAGTTCATAATACAACAATTAAAAAGCATGCAATTTGGCAATAAATTTATTAAATTGATTTTGACAATTTATACGACACAGACGGCCAGTGTAATAATGAATGGTGACAGAACAGAAACATTTAAGGTCAACAAGGGAGTAAGGCAGGGATATTTATTCTTACCTTAGAAAACTTACTGGAAAACGTTAGGAAAAATGTAGAAATCAAAGGGGCTTTAATTAAAAAGGAGCATTATAAGGTACAGGCATTTGCTGATGATATAGTATTTTTTCTGGAAGATCCAGAGGATATGGGAGTAAAATTGATAAAGGAAATAGAGGAATTTGGCAAGGTCGCAGGCCTTAAGATTAATAAAAACAAAACAAAATTATTGACTAAAAATTTAAAAGATAAGCAAAAAAAAGAATTAGAAGGAAAATTGGGAATGCAAAGTGTGAAAAAGGTAAAATATTTAGGCATTTGGTTAACAGCAAGATGCTCTTCAATTAAAAAAGATAACTATGACAATAATACAAATCAAAAAAGAATTGGAAATGTGGGGGAAATTACAGCTATCACTACTGGGGAAAATTGTGGCAATTAAAATGTCTACCCTACCAAAAATACCATATCTTTTTCAAACTGTACCAATAAGATTGGATAAAACCTTTTTTAGATAATTAGATCGAATAATAAGTAAATTTGTTTGGGATGGGAAAAAAGCTAGGATAAAAATGAAATTGTTACAGGACAAAAGAGAAAGGGGTGGCTTTGGACTCCCTGACTGGGAAATGTATTATGAGGCTGCGGCTATGGTATGGATTAAAGATTGGATCAACCTGGAAAACAGAAGAGTATTGTCGATAGAGGGTCACAACTTGCAGAGAGGGTGGCATAGTTTCCTATGGGATGGGAAATGTAAACAGCATGCATATTTTCAGAGACACATGATTAGAGATTCATTAATTCGGACATGGAACAAGATTAAAAAGAATCATGATACTAAAATACCAAACTGGTTGTCAACTATGGAAGCACAAATATACCCAAGCGCAATGGATCTGGGAAAAAAGAGGAATTACAAAGACCTATTAGACACACAAGGAAGATTAAAAACGAGACAAGAATTATAGCAACAAAATATAAAGATAGATTGGTGGCCATATATGCAAATCCAGGTGAGATATCAGAAGGACAAAGAACAATTTGGTTTCTGCATGGAAAAGCATCAATTGGATAAAATTCTACAAGAAATGGAAAAGAAAGTGATTTCAAGAATATATAACTTTCTACCAGATTTTAAAATGGAAGAGGAGGTGGTCAAAGAGACGATGGTGGCATGGGCAAAAAATGTTGGCCTCAATATAGACCTGGAAAATTGGGAGAGAATGTGGGGATCAAATTACAAACTAATTACATCCTGAGCATACAAGGAAAATCAATACAAAATGTTCTACAGATGGCACCTTCCTCCCACTAGATTGGCAAAAATATTTAATTCAGACCCAAATTGTTGGAAATGTGGAAAAGAAAAGGCACTTATTTTCATACCTGGTGGACATGCCAGGAAGTGAAAAAATATTGGAATACAATTAGACAATGGATAGAAGAAATCACGAATCAGAAAATTGAATTTAATCCGGAAACTTTTTTATTAGGTATAATAACACAAAAATGCAATAAAACAGATAGATATATTATGTTACATATATTAACAGCTGCAAGGATTTTGTATGCACAACTCTGGAAGGAAAAAAGGGTTCCACCAGAAGTCATGGTTATTAAAAAAAATAATAGATTGTATAGAGATGGACAGGCTAACGATGAAAATAAAAGACAGAGAAGATTCAATTTATTATAGGGCCTGGGATGCCTGGTATGAGTGGTTTAGAAATAAAAAGAAAATAAAATGGCAATTAGGAAAAGAATGAGGGAATATGTAAATAGGTAAATATACCATGGAGAAGATTGAGATGTAAGGATAAAAGATATTGATTTATAGTAAGAGTAAGATGTAATGGTAAAGGAATAAGTAAATACATATACTGAAAAATGTGAGGAAATGGAAAAGATGTCTTGATGTTGATTACAATGTATAAAGTTTTGTTTTATGTTTTTTAAAATTTGGAAAATTAATAAAAAAAATATTTTAAAAAAAGAAGAAAATAGGAGAACAAATAGGACCTCTCATGGTGGAAGTATATAATGAGGTTCTACTTGCAGCTAGAATACCGGATTCATGGAAGGAGACACTGATCTTGTTGATCCCGAAAGAAGACTCAGATTCACGACTCATACAAAATTATAGACCAATCTCTCTGTTAAATACTGATTATAAAATAATTACTACAATTATAGCAAATAGACTAAAAAAGATAATGAATATATACATAAAGATCAAAACGGATTTCTTCCCAATAGACAAATTAGGAACAATTTAAGAATAGTGTTAAATGTCTTGAAATACTACGAAGCCCATCCAGAAAAACAAATAGCCCTTGTATTCTTGGATGCACAGAAGGCCTTTGACAACCTAAATTGGCAATTTCTAATTCAACAAATTTACAATATGAATTTAGGCACTAAATTCGAAAACATCGGAACTACAATTTACGACTTACAAAAGGTGAATATTATAATTAACGGAGAGTATACGCGCTCAATAAAAATAGAGAAAGGAGTTAGGTAGGGGTGCCCATTATCTCCCCTGCTCTTCATATTAACTTTGGAAACATTGCTTACACGAATTAGACAGAACCCAGGAATAAAGGGGCTAAAAATTAAGAAAGAATACAAACTGCAGTCATTTGCGGATGATATGGTTTTTTTTTATAGAGGAACCAATTGAAGCAGGTCAAGAACTACTGAAAGAGTTAGATCAATTTGGGAAAGTTTCAGGACTTAAAATTAATAGGGAAAAATGAAATTAATAACTAAAAAACTAACAGAAAAACAAATTAAAACTGGAAAGGATAATGGGACTACAAGTGGTAAAAAAAAATTAAATACTTAGGAATTTGGCTGACAGCTCATTGCAAAACCCTAATGGAAAATAATTATAGTAAATTATTACAAGTCAAAAAAAGACTTAGAGCTATGGATTAAATTACAAATTTCCCTATTAGAGAGGATTGCTACTGTTAAAATGAACATTCTTCCTAAATTTATCTATCTATTCCAAACAATACCAATAACAATACATAAAAATTATTTTGTGGAACTGAATAGGATAACCACCAAATTTATTTGGCAAGGCAAAAATCAAGAGGATAAATCCAAAGGCAATGCAAGATATGAAGAGCGGGGGGGTGGTGGTTAATGGCACTCCCAAATTGGGAACATACTATAGCACAGCCTCCTTACTTTGGTTGAAAGAGTGGGTAAACTTGTCGAATAAAAGAATCCTATTTCTAGAAGGCCACAACTTTCAGAGGAGGTGGCATGCATTTTTGGGGACACCGGAAAAACCAAACAGAATTATTTCCACAGACATATAACTAGAGACTCTTTATTGGCTAATTGGAATAAAAAAAACATTATCTAAAAATCCCAATTTGGATCTCAATCCAAATAATTTGGATCTTAACAAGATGATAAAATACAAAGACCTTCTAGATGCGCAAGGAACTTTAAAATCTTGGCAGGATCTCCAAGAACAAGGGCTACGAGTAGACCGGTGGGCTTACCTGCAAATTCAAAATAGATATATTCAGGATAAGAAAAATTTCGGAATTTACGGTAAGCTACAACAACTAGATAAAATCTTATTAGGTCCAGATTAAAGAAATATAACCAAATTCTATAATTATCTATTAGAGATAGAATTAGAAGAGGAAGTAGTCAAAGTCAACATGATAGCTTGGAGTAGAAATATAGGACGTAGCATCACATCAGAATGGGAAAAGGTCTGGATCAGGAATAATAAAATCACAAAATCAGCAACATATAAAGAAAATGCCTATAAAATGTTTTATAGATGGTACCTCTCCCCTTCGAGAATAGCGAAGATGTCTCCTAACATGAATCCGAATTGCTGGAAATGTAAAAAGAAACACAGAACATTCTTTCATATGTGGTGGTCCTGCACTGAAACCCAAAGATACTGGCATAGAATTAAAAAATGGTTAGAGGAAATAACGATGGAGCAAATTGAATTAAAACCAGAATTCTTCCTATTAGGGATATTTAATAGACAACTTTCTAAAAAAGCTAAATATATAATATTGCACATTCTTACTGCAGCCAGATTAGCCTTCACACAGTGTTGGAAACAAGCTGACATTCCAGCAGAGGAAATGATCATTCAGAAAATAACAGCCTGTGCAGAGATGGATTAATTAACCCTAGCACTTAAGGATAAAGAATCATCAGAATATTATAAAAGCTGGCAATGTTGGTAGGATTGGATAGAACAAAAATAGAAAATATATTAGTAAATATTGTTAAATTGTAATAGAGGTAGTAATTACACATTCGCAATAAGACTTATTTGTAAATATGACACCAATAATAACAAATAAGGAACCACAGACTGTTGATAATGGAACTGTTTTTATTATTTCTCTTTTCCTTTTTTTTCTTTATGTTGTGCATGTGTTTGTTTGTTATTTTAGTTGTATAATCAATAAAGTTTGCTTTAAAAAAAAGAAAAGAGGACTTTGGATCACTGAGCAACAGACCAGTTCTGTTTTTCTTTAGCCCAGGTAAGACTCTTCTGACGTTTGTTGTTCAGGAGTGGCTTGACAAAAGGAATACGACATTTGAAGCCCATGTCCAGGATCCGTCTGTGTGTGGTGGCTCTTGATGCACTGACTCCAGCCTCAGTCCACTCCTTGTGAATGTCCCCAACACTTTTGAATGGCCTTTTCCTGACAATCCTCTCCAGGCTGCAGTCATCCCTGCTGCTTGTGCACCTTTTTCTTCCACACTTTTCCCTTCCACATAACTTTCTATTAATGTGCTTTGATACAGCACTTCTTTTGCAATTACCTCTTGAGGCTTTCCCTCCTTATGGAGGGTGTCAATGATGGTTTTCTGCACAACTGTCAGGTCAGCAGTCTTTCCCATGATTATGATTCCTACTGAACCAGACTGAGAGACCATTTAAAGGCTCAGGAACCCTTTGCAGGTGTTATGGTTTAATTAGCTGATTAGAGTGGGACACTCTGAGCCTAGCATATTGAACCTTTCACAATATTCTAATTTTCTGAGATGGTGGATTTGGGGTTTTCATGAGCTGTAAGCCATAATCATCTCAATTATGACACATCACGGCTTGAACTATCTTGCTTTGCATGTAATGAGTCTACCTCATATATTAGTTTCACCTTTTAAGTTGCATTACTGAAATAAATGAACTTTTGCACAATATTCTAATTTTTTGAGTTTCACCTGTATTCCTGCACCTGGAGGAGGAGTGGTTGAAGGGATGTCTCAAGTTGGGACGGTTGGTGATTGGACCATGTGATGGACTAATGGGTGCAGGGGTTGGATTTTGACTTTTTAATTACTAAGGGAAAACCCAGAACTCTCAGATTTGGGTTTTCCCAGATGTGCCAGTATACCTACTCTAATAAAAGGAAACTTTGAGAAAATGCCTATCTCTGAGTTTTTAATTGGAGTTGGGTTTTTCTGGAACCCTGACAGTCCCAAAATGCTAGAGAATTCCTGGAAGTCTGGCATGCTGACAAATCACCCATCAATAGAAACATAGACATAAAGATCTACATACCATTTCAAAAGAGACAATCAAAAATAAAGGAAACAAAAAGACCAAAACACCTCCTGCCCAGCAATCAACACACAGATGAGCAGAGATTAACACCAAGATTATTATTAGACCAACAATCAAGAAGCAAACAATACCCTAATCAAGGAACTGTCAAACAAGCTAACAGTAAACAACAGCCCAATCAAGGAACCACCAAGACCACTCCCGCCAACACTGCTGGGGAAGCCACTAGAATATAAAATGAAAGCAAACACCACTCCCTACTAGCACTGATAGTAATAAAATGTCTGCAAGAAAACAACTGAACTCAAGGAGTACCAAGGACCCCACAGTTCAACCCTGAGCTACAAATATGCTTTTCTATAAGTTTGAAAATTGATAGCAATATTCATTCGATATTATCCTTGACATGTTTAACTCCTCCTCTTGGAAAATCATGACATGATACAAGGTCCTTCATTTTCTACATCTCCAGTTTTTTTCTCCTAACAACCCTTAGAGGTAGGTTACAATAGACTTGAGTGATAGTGATTTGCCCAAGATCACAGTTCACATACCTGGGAAAAGAGCCTTGATCCTGCCTCTTGGACCTAATTGAAAGTTCTGACAACTACACCACAAAGCCTTTCTCAGTGTAATAATACAATCACATTCAAATTATCTATGAAAATGAAAAGTAAATTACTAAATATGATGACTTCTTTTTATAATAATGTTATTAAGTTTATCAAGATTTAAAATACAAAAGAAAGTGAAGATAGTGGGACAATGGGGAGAGAAAGAAGTATAGTGTAGAAAGGAAAAAAGAAAAGAAAAAAACATTGACTTCTGACTCTTTAGTGCAGTAGAATAAGACAGTAACATTACAGCCTCAACTTTTTACTTTTACACACTAAGATGTATTGGCTATTTCTATAACAAACTTATTTAATCAGCAATAATAATGATGACTTCTGTCCTTCCAGAAAAAACTCTTATGGCTATCGAAAAAAGAGAGATGACAAGTTCACGGTGAGTATGAGGCTAGAAGATTCTTCACTAACACAACCTCAATGTGGAATGATTTGAAGTGATGATATACAGCAACTAAATAATAAAAACATCTATTCTAAATAACTCCAAATTATGCCAAGGTTGATGCTGACTCAAATTTCCATCAGATGTTCAAGTTGTTAAAGCAATTTTACAAAAATCTCCTCTATTTGAATTCCTTTTCTGTCCAAAAATGAATCTGTTCTACAAAACATCGGAAAAAAATCTCCCATAACAAAATAACTGATTCTCATTTTAGCTCTCAATGCTTTCCCACGCACTCCTAGGTTTTTTAACTAACCGTGTTCTTATACTTTCCCTACCAACTATAATTTCCACCTCTTTTTACTTATGCTTTTAAGTGGCATAATGTTTTGTTTGAAGACTTGAATGTGCCTTTCCATTTTTCCCACAGAACATAGCTATGCTTGCATTTAACACTATATTTGTTTCATATTTTGGTCATATTGGTAAGGAGAAGAAACATTTTAATGTCATATTGGTAAGGAGAAGAAACATTTTAATGGCACTTAATGGTTGGAAATTCTAACTTTTAAAAAAGAAGATAAAAACTAATACCAAGCTGATATAAAGTAAAGAAGAAAAAAAGTGAAGAGAAAGCAAAAAGTGCAAGAAAAGAAAAGGTTGAAGAAAAATAGAAAAGAAAGAAAATACATACAAAGAAGTGGCTTCTGATATTGTTCACAGCAGTTATAAGTACCGTTATATTTTAACCTCTCTAAAGTTACATCATAATGCTCTTCTTTCTATAATCTGTCCTGTCTAATCGTCAAAGCCATAAATTACAAGTTCATTTGTTTCAGTTTTACACAAAAAGTCCATAAGAGATTTCCAGTCACCAATAAATATAGATGGTGTATTTTCTGTAAACAAAGACGTTAATTTACCCATCTCAGCAAGATCTGTCAATTTCACCAACCATTTCTCCCAAGTGGATAGTATTGAATCTTTCCATCTCTCTGGGTGGTTGCTTTTCATGCATAAAATTCTCAAGGTGTGCCCAGAAAATCTGCAGTAACTTTTTACTACTTAAAGTAGGAACTGGAAAAAAAAAATATTAACCTAGGCTTCTTCAAATGATATGATGGTAAAGAGCTTTCTTTGTTGCATTATCTGCCCTCTGGGACAACATCCCCTGGATATAAGCTCCCCTCCCAGTCTTCTGCCTTCAAGACGGCCTTAAAATCATTTTTTGAGTTGGGCAGGCTAGAAATTGGAGGATTAATAGATTGATGGCTGAGTGGGTGGGTGGGTGGAGTTATTAGTCCACTATGTATGACCAATGTTTAAAATACATTGTATTGCATTCTAAATTGTAAATGATAAATTTAAAATTATATCATCTACAGAGGCATAGCCTGTTGGCAGGAAAGAAATGTTTTTCATAAATAGAAAGTTGGAAGATGTACCTCATTCATGACTGCTTGAGCATGAGGTATACAGTTGTGTTTCTTTAGATTTTGGTTGTTTTCTAACAGTTTGTGCCCTTTTCCTTGAGGATTGATGTTGCCCCGCTTTCGTACCCTATGCTTCTCTTTCAGAGAGGACAAACGCAGTCTCCACCATCTCCAAAGCCACCATCTCCAAACTTTGAGCTGGGGTTGTCCAGTTTTCCTCCCTTGCCTGGAGCTGCTGGGAATCTAAAGACTGAAGACTTGTTTGAAAAACAGTTGTCAAATGTGATTGTTGCAACATCAAAAGAAAAAGTAAAAATCCACAGGTGTCGGGCAAGGGTGAATTTTGGGACACATACTTGTTCACTCTTAGAATCATAATTCCTTAATTTCTTAATGGTACTTGTGATTGCTCTGAGAAAAGAGGCTCCAGAACACCCATCTATAAAGTACTATCTCCAGCAAGCTAATAGTCAATTTTGTATACAGGTAGTCCTCAGCTTACCACCATAATTGAGCCCATAATTTCGGCTGTAAGTCATGATGATCATAAAGCAGATCACCACATGACCAAATCCAATTTTATGACCTTTTTTGTGGTGGTTATCTGAACAAGGCAGTTGTAAAGCAAATCCATTGTTTGCTATGGGGCTTTTTTTTTGCCGGAAGCAGAAAAAGTAAACATCACATGACTGTGGGACACTGCAAATGACTGTAAATGTGGACTGGTTATTGAACGCCCAAAATGTACTAATGTTACCGGGGGTGGGGTGCAGAACTTTTTTCCAAAAATATTTTTTTTTATTAAGTTATAAAGTATTATAAAATTCAAAATACAAAAGTAAATAAAAGAGCAGTAAGGAGGGAGGGGAAAGAGAATTGAGGAAAGGTAGGGAAAAGAAAAGAAAAAGCTTTGACTTCTGACTGTTGCAGTAGAATCAGGCATTAGCATCAAAACACAGCTTTTTGTTTTTCCATAATAATATGAACAAGTCATTTCTATAAAGATCAATCAATCTATAAAACCCGAAGTCAAAGTTACATTCTTTTCCATATCAAGCAGGAAAATCAGAAGCCGTTTCCATGTGGAAATAAAACTACTTTTGTTGTTTTCTTTAATCAGAGTAGTCAGTTTTGCCATTTCAGTTAACTCAATCGACTTCTGCATCCATTCTTCCATGGTAGATATCAAAGTGTCTTTCCATTTTTGTGCATACAATAGTCTTGCTGCTGTCAACATGCGTAGCAACAAAGTTCCAAATTTTTTATCCAGTTCTTTTCCATTAGTTCCAAAAGGAAAAAATCTGGTTTCATTTCTATCTCGCATTTTCAAGATTTTTGTATTATAAAAAAGAATTTTTATTTTTTTTCCTTTATCATATGTCCACCATAGATGATAAAAAGTCCCTTCTTTATTTTTACACTTCCAACATTCATTTGACATGCCTTTATACATCTTATATAGCTTATCTGGTGTTAAATACCAGTGATATATCATCTTATAAAAATTCTCTTTTAAATTATAACAATGTAAATTTTAAACCCTTTGTCCACATATTTTCCCATTGTTCAAGCATCACATATCCAAAATTCCTTGCCCACTGAATCATACAATGTTTTGCATGTTCATTTTCAAAGTTCAGTTTCAATAACATTTTATAAATCTTAGCAATAATATGTTCATTGTTGCCACATAATGAAAGTTCCAATTCATTTTTAACCAAGTCAAAACCCAAGCACTTTTTATCCAATTTAAACCTTTCTTTCAATTGCTCATAAGTAAACCAATGGCAAGCATAACCTTCTGATTCAAGTTCTTCCCTCAGCTTTAGTATTGGGTCACCAGAATTGAAAGATAAAATTTTACCCTACGTCAACCAATCTGGCTTTGCCACCATTTCTTTTCTAATAAGAGCTTCCTGCGGTGACACCCAGAGGGGCAGCTTTGTAGAGAGCCTTGTTTTATATTTATTCCAAACTTAATGTGGCACATCTAACATAATGGTTATTAAAATCAACATTAACTTTACTTTTGTCATACAATAAGTAGCTGTGCCGAACTTTTAATCCAGGTCATAAGTAGTTTTTTCATTTGCTAAGCAACCTGTTGTAAGTCGAGGAGTAGCTATAGTGTTGTTGTACTTGCCAATACATACATACAGTGCATTCTGAAAGTATTCAGACCCACTTCACTTTTGTCAATTTTGTTATGCTGCAGCCTGATTTCACAGTTATTGAAATTCATTTTTTCTCATTAATCTACACTCAATACCCCAAAATGACAAAGTAAAAACAGAATTTTAGAAATGTCTGTAAATTTATTTAAAAAAGAAAAAAACTGAACTATCACATTGGCATAAGTATTCAGACCCTTTGGAACAACAAAGCTCAATCTAACAAAATGAAATTCAATGATGAAAAAAAGTAAGGTTCTACATTTAGGCAAGAAAAACAAAATGTACAGGTACAGTATATGTGGTACCTTGCTCAATAGTGGTGACTGTGAGAGGGATCTCAGAGTCCTAGTGGACAACCATTTAAATATGAGCCAGCAGTGTGCAGCAGTTGCCAAAAAAGCCAACACAGTCCTAGGCTGCATGAAAGAGTAGAATCAAGAGGGATAGAATCAAGATCACGTGAAGTGGTAAGGCCACACTTGGAATACTGCATTCAGTCTTGGTCGCCACGATGTGAAAAAGATGTTGAGACTCTAGAAAGAGTGTAGATAAGAGCAACAAAGATGATTAGGGGACTGGAGGCTAAAACATAAGAAGAATGGTTGCAGGAACTGGATATGTCTAGTTTAATGAAAAGAAGGACTAGGGGAGACATGATAGCAGTGTTCCAATATCTCGGGCTGCCACAAAGAAGAGGGAATCAAGCTATTCTCCAAAGCACCTGAGGGGAGGACAAGAAGCAATGGGTGGAAACTAATCAAGGAGAGAAGCAACTTAGAACTAAGGAGAAATTTCCTGACAGTTAGAACAATTTATCAGTGGAACAATTTGCCTCCAGAAGTTGTGAATGATCCAACACTGGAAATTTTTTAAAAGAAGTTGGATAACCATTTGTCTGAAGTGGTTTAGGGTTTCCTGCCTAAGCAGGGGGTTGGACTAGAAGGCCTCTAAGGTCCCTTCCAACTCTGTTATTCCAGGGGTCTTCAAACTTGGCAGCTTTAAGACTTGTGGACTTCAACACCCATAATTCCTCCAGTCATGTTAGCTCAGGAATTCTGGGAGTTGAAGTCCATA
>NW_020769589.1:213409-246167 GCF_900518735.1 Pseudonaja textilis
CAGCTTGACAAGAAGAATACGACATTTATTAAAACAAATTTTATTAATTTTCAAAGACAATACACAGACAAACAAAACGTAAAACGTAAGAGCATAGAACATCTTTTCTAAGAACTACTTAAAAAAACAAAACATCTTATTTAAGTACAACATAATTCTAAATTATGACATTTCCATGCAAACACAATTTAATATGCATCTTATATATTCAACTTCATATCTTATTACTCTTTTTCCAACTTCTCACTGTTTCTTCCTTCTGTTCAATTTTATTCATTAAACTTATACTTTCATCTATTTCATATTACTATATTTCATATTATTACTGTTTCATATGTTCTTATCCAACATTATTAATTCTCAATAAACAAACATAAACAAACAAAATACATAACAAAAAAACATAAAACTTCTTTTTAGAAAGCGGCTTAACCCCGGGTTACAACTTTTTGTACAGACATAAATCAAATTCATGCTCACCTTATATACTATTTCATATCTTATTTAACATTCTATATTTTCCATATGTCTTCTCCCCTCTTTTCACTCTCTTAATTCTATTTTATTTATTTAATCTCAATTTAAATCATTATACTTGTATCTTTTGTCCGTTCTTTTTCAATTATCTATCTTTTCTCTTTAATACAAACTTTTTCCTGTAATCACTGGTTGAAGTATGACACCTTTCTATCTTTCCCCCAAATTTAACACTTAATTTCCATTCTGATTCTGCTTAGTACATTCTACATAACATTTTAAAATAAAAAACATAATGAGCTTATAGCATGGTAAAAACAATGTTCCATAACAAATTAATTAATTAAACTCTATTAGTTAATTCTTAGACATTTTACACATTCCCTACAATGTTCTATTAACACATAAAATATTCCAATTTTCTAACTCTATTTCAAATACAAATACTACAATACAATCTTATGTACTTTTGCAGAATCTTTTTTTAGATTATATTTTACCCTTTGTCTCTGAAAAAAACCTGTTTTTTAACATCTTGTTTTAAGCCTTTATAACTTCTCTTCACTTTTTCCCTTCCTTCCTTGTCAAGTCTAGCCTTTTTACCCCACCCCCACCCCCAATCTCCAGCCTTAGTCTCCCCTCTCTGTTGTATTCCTCTTTTCTGTTGTTTTCTGACATTATATCGATTTTTCACCTTATTTTTCCCTTTCTTGGTTGTTTTTTTAGAACTTAAATTCTCCATTTTCTTTTCCTTTTTACCCCTTTCTTCCTCAATTAAAACTATATGTCCATTAAACATGGCTTCTTCTTCTTCATCCCAACCTTCTTGTTGTTGCATTTCCTGATAAGTAGAAATCGCCATTTCTAAGAAACGAAAAATAGATCCAAAAGAGCCCTTGCCTTCTTCTTCCTCTTCTCTTAACTTTTGAAATTCCATTTTCAATTCTTCAACAGATACCATTGTGAAAAAAATTTTTTAAACAATCCAAATGTTTTTTTAGTCTTTCAAAAGATAGTTTACAAAAGTCCCAAAGTCATCAAGCAATCAAAGTCAGCACAAACTATTTCATTTAGCACTTTCTTCTTTTAATACTTTCTCTTCCTGGGGTAGAATTCAATTACACAATTCCAAGGTAATTTTTGGAAGTTTTATTGCAATTTAATCTCTGATCTTATAAGCTCCAAGCAGTCTCCTTCAACAAATCTTGGTATAAATCATTTACCTCTCTTCCTTCCCACTTATAGCAAAAAGATTTTAATTTTTAAATGCCAGTGTTTAGAAATCTAATGTCCCCTTGGCTTTAATTTTCAAAATTAGTACCTTCTGCTGCCAAAGCGGGTATTTCCAATTTCCATCTGCTGTCTCCGTAGGGAAGGAAAGTGAGGAGAAAAAAAAAGCTTTCACTTTCAACCGCAGCTTTGCAATCCTCTTGGGAACAATCTATCACTTAAAGAGCCAAAGTTCCAGGGTATTCAGATGTTGCTTGTCATCCCGGTTCAGCCAAAAGCTTTCACTTTCTCAACTTCCTCCTGCACAAAACTTGTCCGGTTGAGAGGTTCTTTTTGGCGGCCATTGCTGACCGCCGCTCCACCGCCTTTGGAAAAGGGAGTTAAGCCGGCTGGGGAAGGGGGTTGCGATGCCTCCAGACCCCTGCCCGGATCTCCCCTCTCTTCAGTTATCCCTACAGGATAACTATAGCCTCCCGATCCAACTGGATCGAAGGCACTCCGGCAGTGAGCGCAGCAGGGATCGCCCACAAAGGCGAATTCCTGCTGCCTCCGAAGCCTGACAAACCGGCCAAGAAGAATACGACATTTGAAGCCCATGTCCAGGATCCGTCTGTGTGTGGTGGCTCTTGATGCACTGACTCCAGCCTCAGTCCACTCCTTGTGAAAGTCCCCAACACTTTTGAATGGCCTTTTCCTGACAATCCTCTCCAGGCTGCAGTCATCCCTGCTGCTTGTGCACCTTTTTCTTCCACACTTTTCCCTTCCACATAACTTTCTATTAATGTGCACAGCACATTACAGAACTTCTTTTGCAATTACTTCTTGAGTCTTTCCCTCCTTATGGAGGGTGTCAATGATGGTTTTCTGCACAACTGTCAGGTCAGCAGTCTTTCCCATGATTGTGATTCCTACTGAACCAGACTGAGAGACCATTTAAAGGCTCAGGAACCCTTTGCAGGTGTTATGGCTTAATTAGCTGATTAGAGTGGGACACTCTGAGCCTAGCATATTGAACCTTTTCACAATAGTCTAATTTTCTGAGATGGTGGATTTGGGGTTTTCATGAGCTGTAAGCCATAATCATCTCAATTATGACACATCACGGCTTGAACTATCTTGCTTTGCATGTAATGAGTCTACCTCATATATTAGTTTCACCTTTTAAGTTGCATTACTGAAATAAATGAACTTTTGCACAATATTCTAATTTTTTGAGTTTCACCTGTAGAATGTATTTGCATATATGAATACCAATTCATATTTATCCCTTGTTCATCTAGTTCTTGCTTTGTTTTGAGTTCACTCGTTTCATTTAAAATTTCATTATATCTAACAATATGTTCTATTTTAAAAACATTTGGATACGCAAATGCCTCTATTGTTAATAACCAGACTGGTATTTTCAAATAATGTTCTTCCCTTATTTTCTCCCATGTTGATAATAAAGCATCTCGAATACAATGTCTCCGAAAGTACCCATGCGCTTTACTTTCCTTATTCCATAAAAATGCATGCCAATTGCAGTTCATGACCTTCCAATATTAACAGTCTAGTATTTCTCAAAACAATCCATTCTTTCATCCACATGAGTATTACTGCCTTATAATATAATTTCCAATTGGGTAGTCCAAAGCGTCCTCTCATTCTAGTGTCCTGTAATAGTTTTAGTTTAATTCTTGTCTTCTTTCCCTGCCATATATATTTCAACATCATTTTATTTAGATCCTCAAAATATTCTTTCCGTAATCTTATTGGAATCGTCTGAAACAAGTATATTATCCTTGGTAGTATATTCATTTTAATTGTAGATATTCTTCCTATTAAGGATAGTTGTAGATTTTTCCAAGTCTGTCACAATCTGTTCTTTTAGTTTGTAATAATTATCTTCCTTAAGTGTTCCACATCTTGCTGTCAATTGTATTCCCAAGTATTTCACTTTTTTGTGATCTGGATATTTAGTCTGTCCATCAATACTTTCCTTTGTTTTTCCATTATGTTCTTCACTAAAATCTTAGTTTTTTCTTTATTTATTTTCAACCTCTCCATATTCTTCTATCCTTTCTATCAGTTTAGAAGCTGTTTCCAATGGTTCTTCTAGTATAAAGACCAGATCATCTGTAAATGCCTGTAATTTAACAATAAGAAAAAGTAATCCACTGGTAGTATTTATAAATGAAGGGAAAAAGAAAAAAAGAAAAAGTTATATTCCAACAAAAAGGCTAAAGCAAAAACAAAATGGTTGTGGAAAAACAAAAATGGCCCAGAAGAGATACCAGCAACCAAAAAAACCCCAATTGAAAATAGTCAGTTGTAATTTTAAATATAGGTCACAAAGCAAATCCCAGCCACCATGTATAGTATCCAAAGAGCCAGTCAAAATATCAACAAGATATAATCCAAGGTCACAGTAGTATTTACTGTTTCCACTTCAATCTCCAGCTGTTTAGATTGTTTTGCGAGAGCAACACCTGTTTAAACAATTATTATTCAGTGCTCAGCTCTCTATCTTCTTTTTTCTTTGTAGCCTTTAGGTGGTACTGTTGCTTCACTTTCACTACTTTATTAGATTGTAACAAAAAAGTTTCTAGCAAAGTTCACTTTTAAAAAGTAAAAAGGGAAAAATAGTCCAAATTCTATATTTAAAGTAAGAATTAAAAGTTGGTCTTCCTTTAGTTTTTATAAAGTCCAGTCCAGTTAAAAGCTAATCTCTTGTTAAAGCACAGAAAAATAGTCTTAATTAAGTTTGACAGTGAAAGATATGGTCAATTTCACTGCTTATTTTCTCTTCTGTCTTCTATCTTCTTAAAATCTTTTCGCCCTTAGGGTACTCTTTCATTCTTAGCCAGAAAAAAATTAAAAAGTCTCACGCAAAAGCGACATGCTTTCTTTCTGTATCTTCTACCATTCCAGAGCTGTCCCAACCTTTCAGCAGCTTTTAAATGGCTGCTTTCCTCCGCAGCCAGACTAGAGAGGTTTTCCTGGATCAACCAGGGACTTTGCAGTGTCCCTGGGATCAGCAGGATGCACTCTCCTCTTCCACCCTCTCTCCGGGATGGTTCGGGTCCAAATGGACCATCCAGGTGCGGGGATTTCGACGGATCTCCAGGAGCTCCTGAAACGCCCATCATCCCGCCGCGATGTCAGCCCCGCCCCCTCTAGATTGGTCAGAGTTGAGGGAAAGCTGAATGGAACAAAGTACAGGGATATCCTCAGACTAGGCCGAAAATTCACTTTCCAACACGGCAACAATTCTAAGCACACAGCCAAGACACAACACCAGGAGTGGCTTAGGAACAACTCTGTGAATGTCCTAGAGTGGCCTAGCCAGAGCCCTGACTTGAACCCTATTGAACATCTCTGGAGGGACCTGAAAATTGCTGTCCACCGATGGTCACCATTCAACCTGACTGAACTTGTGAGGATTTGCAAGGAAGAATGGCAGAAAATCCTCCAATCCAGGTGTGCAAAGCTTGTCAAGTTATACCCAAAAAAACTTGAGGCTATAATTGCTACCAATACTGAGTGAGGGTCTGAATAGTTATGCCAATGTGATATTTGTTTTTTCTTTTTAATAAATTTACAGTCATTTCTAAAATTCTGTTTTCAGTTTGCCATACAGTACTGAGTGTAGATTAATGAGGAAAAAAATGAATTTCAACAACTGTAGAATCAGGCTGCAGCATAACAAAATTGACAAAAGTGAAGGGGGTCTGAATACTTTCTGAACACACTATATTTCTTTCAACTCTGCCTCTAATGGTATTACATTACATTCAGTTATAAACAATGTGTTGTTGAATTGAAATGTAGTTTAAATGACTTGAATTTTGTTTTCCTCAGAACACAAAAGATCATAGTGTGGGTGCGAGTACAAACACTGTACCATCTGGAGTTCCTCGTGAGCCTTCTTTGCCAGTTTCTTCTACTCTACCAGGGACATTTGAACAATCTCCTTCCTCATCTCAATCTCCCTAGTAAGGACCTCATAATACAAAGCTTTCAAAACAATGTTTTGAATGAACGTTTTACATTTTTCATCATCAAAAGTCAAGATGTCATTATGACAATAGCTCTTGAACTTTTCATAAATAACACTGCTTATATAATACCAGCTAGCTATAATTTTTGTCTGAATTGTGCAAAAGCAAATACTAGCTTACAGCTTGATTGTCAATGTTGTGAGAAATACCTGTCTCCAAGATAGTTAGTTACAATAAAGATATATATTTTGTTCCCATAGTGGTAATCTGCTTTTTGCATATGGATGTAACTGTACAGAAGGTAGAACTGAGGTATTTTCATTATAATCACATCTTCCTTTCTATTACAGTGATCCCAAAGTTATGGACAAACAGCAGAGAGAAACTCAAAATATTAAAATACTTTCTTCTGTTCTTTCTACTGCTTGTAAATCAGTACAAGTCAATGGGGCTTTTGTAGCAGTAAGTGTATTTTGATTTTTATAAGAAGTTGATAAGGACCTTTAGGTTTTCAGCTTTTCATTTTCATTTTTAATTATTTTAGAGGATAGATTTATTGCCACAAAAACACACACTAAACCATCATGTGATGTTTTGTTTTGACTTAGTGTATTATGCAAATCCAGCTGTTGTGATAGTTTCAAAGAAGCCATCATACTTTTCAAATATCTCTCTAACCTCTGAATTCCAGTTGTTTTATAGAGGGAAGGTTTAAAGTATAACCCTTGAAATTATGACATGTTGAATCAAAAAGTTACAATTAAACACCAGCAGCAAAATAGTCAGAATGGCATTTTGGCAGTGAATCCACTGTGTCAAAACCAGATAGGTTAATATCTATCTTCCAAAGCTATTACATGCTGAGAATCTAGAACTAAACCATAATGACCGTTGTTTGGTTATGCCATTGTTTGTTATTCAAATCCAGGCATTTTAATTTGAAAGCCTTGGGGTATGATTCAGTCTGTTGTTTGAATTAAAACAGTTGGGGTTTATTTACCAACCATGACATAGTGCTGTGGTTCATGCAGGTTCATGTCTCATTGTGACTGTTTCAGCCATCATCCTGATACTCACTCATACAGGTATTCCTTGACTTACGTCCATTTGTTAAGCAACCATTTGAAGTTATAGTGACCAGTCCCCACAGTTATGGACATTGCAGCACCCCCACAGTCACATGATCAAAATTTGGGCATTTGGCAGCCCACTTGCACTTACAACCACAGGGGTACTTCAGCTCACCCACCCACCCACCCATCACCTTTCAGGGCACTTGGCACCCAGCACTCTGTGTTCCATGCTGCCCTAGCTGACCTTCACGATCTTCTTGCTCCAACTGCTCACTAAACATGGCCAGTCTTTGCGAGGCATCTAATGGCCGCACAAGGCTTTCTTCCCAAGGTTGTGTACAGCAATTTTCTGGAGAAGATGGCTTCACATGGTCAACACTTGCCTTGGGAAGGGCTAGGCCGGGCACACCCCATCTGTAACAAGAGGAAGAAGACAGCAAAGGTTAGCTGGGGTGGTTGAGTGCAGGGCAGTGAGGCTGACTGCAACAGCAACTGGCTTGGAACAGCTGTGGGCTTCCTGGCGTGGCTGCAGCTTTGTGCCCGCACTGCTGGGCCATGCTGGAGCTGGGCTTTGCGCTGTGCTGTGGCTAAGGGTCTTCTTGTAGCCCTAGACATACAGCATACCAAGAAGCCATTTTGTGGCATGCTGCTGGGCTAGGCTAGGCCGAGGTTTCTATGGGTGGCTGCGGACTCACACTGCAGCTCAGGAGCTTCCTACCCAATTGTAATAAGTTGACGACTACCTGTATGCCTTACATAATTTTCCCAAATAGCTTCCACAGAGACTGAAACTGCAGTGCGATTTTTATCACTGAAAATCTTATGCTCTAATGCCCAGTTCACGATTCCAGTACACAGTCTTACTCTATTCATCTTTACATTTCAATTATATAGAACATTTCTTAAGGAGTAATTCTTCATGGAGAATTACAAACCTAAGCATGGCCTTCATATATTATGCAGACCTAATACTCCTGGTTGTGACAAGACTGCTCAGTTTTATTTTTTGTTTTTAATAATGCAGGAGCAACGGAAACCTAGTT
Source organism: Pseudonaja textilis (assembly GCF_900518735.1). The sequence continues at coordinate 221,213 of NW_020769589.1, forward strand.
ATGCAGAAATCTGCCAGAGGATTAGTAAGGATCCACCTCCATTACAGTCCCCAAAAGAACAGAAGCCAAACACTGTTGGTTGTGGGAAAGTGGAAAAGAAGCCCACAGAAACACTAGAAAGAAGCAAAGAATTGCCTCCTATGAAGTCTAAAGACCAGCAGAGATCATCAGGACGCAGGTCACCTCCAGCCATTGGGAAATGTCTAACTAAAGAACAGAATGCCCCTCCAAAATCACCTCAATGAAACTAATACTTAGGATGAATTTCAAGAAATTTTCACTATGTTGCCACTCAGAATACAAAGAAGGAGTTGCTGGTTAAAAGCTTGCAGGGGGTATGAGGCATATGAAATTCTTGCTAGGCATTTTTCGTTGTTTGTTGTTTCTTTTTGTTTCTTTATAAAATAGATTTTTCCTCTTTCTTGCATCCCCACCATCAAATTCCCCTTGAGCAAACAGTCAACTCTGTCAGGGTTTAATTAATCTAAACCTTACATTTGGTTGGTGCTGAACTTAAGATGATGCTTAAAATCATATTTTCCCCCTTTAGGCAGAAGTTGCATTTATCTAAAATCAATTTTTTATTAAACCTCTTTGAGGCTGTGTGATTACAAGCACTGTCTAATGAGTTTTTTCCTAATTTACTAGGCAGCAAGTGTTTACTAGTGCTGCTATAGTTTTTAAAATAACTGGGCTATAAGTACAAATCTTCAAAAAAAATCCTGAAGACTAATAATAGCAGCTAATGCATAGGATGTAAAGCAGAACAGATGTTTTATAAAACAGTAAGATAAGTTTAACTTTTTCCTTCTAAAATCCAGCAGCTGTAGCACATCAGTAAAGAGGCTATACTTTTTAAAAGTTAAAAAAATAAAACTGGTTCTAATATTTTAAATTCCAACCATTTTTGTTTTGGCCAAAGGAGAACTTCATAAAGATAATCTGTGAGCGTTCTCTAAACTAGCGGTCACCAATCGGTGGGCCACGGCCCACTGGTGGGCCGTGAGAAAATTTTGGTGGGCCACAGAGAAATCTCACCCCCAGAACACCCCCCCAAAGCAATTAATCCAGGCTGTGCAGAAACACAAGGCTGCGCTGCCCACATGGCCCGCGGGAACCCTCACCGCCCACTCACTCCTTACCCGACAAACTTGCCTGCTAAATTGCTATTTTTCCTTTTTCTGACCATCAGCTGTTCTGCTGTGCCAGGAGATTTAGATTAGCTAGGAAGCAGGAAATGGTTGGATTTCTTGCTTTCTAGCTAGTCTTTAGATCTTCGGCTCAGCACAGCCGAACCTGCCTTAGGACTGAAGGTTTGCTTGCAAGCAAATTTGGTGCAGACTCACGGCAAGCAAATTTGAGAGACTGAGCTAGCCAATGGCAGATAGATAGATCTCTGAATGAATCTGTGATTCTGTGAGCAACTCCATCTGCCTGCCTGCTTTGCCTGATTTTGGGTAAAAGTTGATCTTTTTTAAAATAAAAAATTCAATATTTACATGTATGGTGTGTTGTGAGTTAATTTTATCAGTTTGCTTGCAAGCAAATTTTATGTGACAGACTGAGCTAGCCAATGGCAGATAGATAGATCTCTGAATGAACCTGTGATTCTGTGAGCAACTCAATCTGCCTGCCTGCTTTGCCTGATTTTGGGTAAAAGTTGCTCTTTTTTATAAAAAATTCAATGTTTATATAAATATTTATAATATTTACATACAAGCCATGCCCAGCCAGTCACATGACCAAGCCACACCCACAAATTAGGCCATGCCCACAGAACAGGTTAGTGGTCCCTGGGATTTAAAATTATGAGTTTGGTGGTCCCTGAGGTCCAAAAGGTTGGCGACCCCTTCTCTGAACTGTTTGTGTTGATAGACTGCAAGCAAGTAACCAGTTTCTCAAGCCACACTAAAATGATCCCTTGAATTTCAGGAAAAGAAAAAAAGCACATTATGAATTAAATTAAATATGCCCTTGTGTATGACACATGCAAGCTAATGGCTATTTTTCACAAGATACCACAATAGCACTCCTGTGACAAACAAAAACATTTTTTTCCCTTCCCTCAACTGAGTAAGCTAATTTTGAACCCTTTACTGCAGGGCTGTTGAACTCAATTTCATTGAGGGCCACATCAGCATTATGGTTGCCCTCAAAAGGCCAGTTGCATGTAAGACTATGTATCATGTTAGATCAGGAGTGCATTATGACTTAAGTCTCAGTAGGATGCTGTGAGTCTGGATCTTCTGGAGTATAAGGGGGCTGCAGGTCACGTGATGGGGTGGTGATCAGTCTCTCCCAGCAGGTGGGTCACGTGATGGAATGGGATTCAGGTTACTGGTCAGCCCTTCCTCTTTCTCTCTCCTCTCTCTTGCACTTGCCTGTTGGGTTCTCCTTCCACAGCCTCTGCTCCTTTGTTGATTCCTCTGCTTGCCTCCCTTTCACTCAAACTCTTCTCTCTTTCAGGCTTGCCACACAGAAGCCTCTCCTCCCTATCACCTTCTGTCCCTCTCACTCCTCTCCTTTTCCTGCCAAAACCCCCTCCATTTATCTCCTCTCTCCCCGCCTCCTCTTTTTCTCCCGGGTGTGTCACTCTTTGGGGCTCAGGCAGAGCTCTCGCACCAACTGCTGTTCCAGCCTCACCTCCACCTCCCATGCAGTCACCCACTGCCCGGCTCGCCTTTGCATGCAGCGCTCATCAGCTGGAGCTGCGTACACTGATTCTGGGGTCTCTGCTGAGCCCCAGCAGCTGCAGCTGACTCCTCTCCCCAAAGCTGTGTGCTGCTGCTGGTGACAGCCAAGGCTGCCAGAAGCACTGATCAGCTGGAGCTGCACACACCAATTCCAGGGCCTCAGCCAAGCCCCAGCAACACTTCAGCTCCAGCTGACTCTCCCCCAGACCTGTGTGGCGCTGCCACCACTCCAACTTACTCCTCCGCTACACACATGACCCAAGCGCCTTCTATCCTTTCTCTTTCCTTCCCTCCCTTTCCTTCCCGCACCAGACACTCACTCTCAGGCAGAGGGCACTGCTGCCACTGACAAGACACCCGAAGAAGCGAGGAGGTAACTACTCAATCACCTCTTCCTTCTCCTCCTACTAGTCTGCTTGCGGGGCAGATCTAAACACATCACGGGCTGAATCTGGCCTGTGGGCCTTGAGTTTGGCATGTCTTCTTTTCTGGTTTAACTCCTGTGCTCTGTATAAGTTTTTAAAACTGTGCTCTGAGTGCTGACACCTTCTGAAACTACCAACATTGGCATATGGATTTAAATTATTTTAGCCCATGAATTGATGGTGGTTTTGTATGTGTGTGCATGTATGTGGAAGGAAGAGATTGCCCTGTGTCCTGCCTGGGGTGAGATTTGTCACACTTACTTTAGAAGTGACTTGCTTTCTGAAGGCTGCACTTAAATTAACAAGTTTCTAATAAAGATGCTGATGAATTATTTTTCTTTTAAATACCTAAAGTTTTTCCTTTGACTGTTTAAGCAGCAGATGGTTCGGATCAAAAGGTGTTCCTGCTAAATACAGTTTATCCCACATACACACAATCATTTGTTTAAACATCTGTTTTTTTTAAAAAAAAATAATTATTTCCATCCAATCTTTAAAAACTTGAATTTTATTTAAACTTGAAAATGACTTTGCCTTAACTTTTGTATAAGACTACTTAGAATTATTGAAGTCTGACCCTCTTAAGGGTTAGCACGGGGTGGTATATACAGAATTACTTGGTTACAGTATCTATGTATTGTCACTGGTCTTACTGGGTAAACATACTCTAGTAAAGGCAGTTTTTGTAATATATCTTAAATGTTCTTAAGCAGTTGATCTTTTTCAAAATTTTCAAAAATCTGTAAATGGAAATAGTCAATACTTTATTAAAATGTGCACTTGGAAGTGTGCACTTTTGCTTGTACAGGTATAAATAATCAGAACTTATAAAAAGGTACCATTAAAATCTGATAAAAAATGATATATTATAAATGTTGCTGTTGAAGTGGATGTAGATAAACTAAGTGTTGTGGTTTGAATATTACTTTGATTTGTTTTTCCCTTGTATATTTTTCTTTACGCTGATGTGATGTGCTGAGCTGAGTCTACCTCTTCACTGCAAAGGGGTATGGAAAGACGTCTGTCTTTAAAAGTCCTGACATTTTAAACACTTTCTGGAAGTTTTGCATTTCATTCATGTGGAACAGGGGTATAGTGTAAATTTCAATTCCTAGTAACTGAAATTAGTAGTATTATTTTAGTGAATTAGAAAGAAACAACATTGCCACCAGAAGTTCCCACCCCAAGTACACACAACCTCTCTTAGGCCAACATGTTAGTAAAGCTGGATTTAAATTTCCACATAGCTACTTTAAAAAAAAAAACCAACCCTAGGGCAGTTGATCTCCTAACATAAGTTGCTGCTATTTACAGTATAATTATCCTTTATCAAAAGAAAAAGGAAGAAACCAGCTTGCTCCTTGCACTGCAGTGTTTAAATTGGCAACTTGAGCCTTGTTTGTTATTTCCTGAGAAGATACATGAGAGAGTCAAAAATCATCTTACTTACCATTTGATGGGGTTTAACATTGGTCTTTTCCCCAATGAGCAGTGAAAGGGGCAGTAAGACAGGAGGTATGATTTAGATCAGCTATGAGTTGTCTTTGTTTGCCTGCTGAGAGCATGAATAAAACAGCTGCAAACAAAGAGGAAAGTGGTGATGACAAGTCATTGGTGCTAGCTGATAATTTGCAGGTCAGTAGATATAAGCTGTATTGTTTTAATGCATTTGCTGATGCTCTTTATACTAGGCTAATACACTAATTCTCACTCAAATAACAGTCTGACAAAAGTTTGAAACTTTACTGTGATAGCTTTTTTAAATTATATAAAAGTGTCATGCCAAATAACGTCTCCCATAATTTTTAACATTTTCACATTCAAACAGTTCAGGACTATTCAACAACATAGGCCAGTGATGGCTAACCTTTCTGGGCTGCTGTGCCAAAGATTGTGCGCGCGCTTGCATGCTTGCACTCACGTGCCAGCACCCAGAAGGCAATGCTCGCCCCCCCATGCCCCCTACGCATGCGTGCATAATCCCCACCCACCCCCACCACCCCCTTACCTGCACTGCACCTCACAGCTGGTTTTCGGCCAGTTGAAGGCCTTTTTTGGCCTCCCAAAGGCTTGAGGAAGGCTTCTGCAGGCTTCACAGGCTGAAAACTAGCCCCGTTTTGTCACTTCCGGTATTTTCGGAAAAACAGGAAGTGATGAAACGGGGCTAGTTTTCAGCCTGCAAAGCCTGCAGAAGCCTTCCTCAAGCCTTTGGGAGGCCGAAAATCAGCTGTGAGGCGTGCACATGCCCAGTGAGGTAAGTTTGCTTGCAGCTCGCGTGCTGCCACAAATGGCTCTGCGTGCCACCTGTGGCATGCGTGCCTTAGGTTCACCATCATGGACATAGGCTATTTATGTTTAGCTGTTCAGTCTCCTAAATTACTGTGTTGCAGGTTAAAAGAGGGCAAACCCATTGGAAATGGTGGACAGGAAGAGGTAGGACTACTTTGGTGCTCCTCATATAGAATTATATAGGTTTTTCTGAGTGTTTATTCAAAGGATGAATTTTGTTTCAGCATATTTAATATATACAGTATTTTTTGCATTAGGGCAGGGGTGTCAAACTCGCAGCATCACGTTACATGCTGTATCGTGACTTTCCCCTTCACTAAACCAGGGGTGGGTGTGGCCAGCGCATGACGTATCCAGCCCGTGGGCTGCAAGTTTGACACCCCTGTATTAAGGTTTCCTATCTACCACTACTATGCCCACTCCAGTTTTGCATCTAGCTAGAGAAACCAATAAACCATCAAGCTCACTCTTTTTGTTTCTAATTTTTTCTGCCTCTCCTTTGGAATTTGGACCCATTTTCAAAGACGTGTCAGGTTCCCATTCATCTCTGTATTCCTTTCAACTGCTGCAGTTCTTAGGGGTTACAGGCCTAAATCAGACTGTTAGCAGCAGACAATCAAAGGTTACTGCAAGCTGATGGCTGCCAAGTCATTAAAGCAAAGATGTCATAGGGAGGCCATTTTTTTCCTGATGGAGGGTTTTTAATTCTTCCATTTAAGACTGAAATCAAGCTTACATGTGAATTATTTGATAATTTAAGTTTTATTTTGTGTCATAAAATGTACAACTTTTAAAAATGTAGAATATGAAAAATAAAAGATTTAGCACTGTTGAATTTCTCTTTTTTTAAATTAAACTTCTTACAAAAGTCTTTTTTTTTTAACTTTTGTCTTTGTACTGACTTATATCTAGGCTTGTTGCAACAAAGAGCAATATCAGAAGTTCCTTTGCTCCCTTTTGGGGACTTAATGAAGTCATAGTACTCTGAGACTGCTCAAATATGCCCATTTATCAAGCAGTTTGCTTTTTGATAATATTGAGCTCCTTGTGACAACATACAGTGGATATAGAAAGTTTACACACATTTTGATTGACTACTGACTTAGCAATACAGGTAGTCCTTGACCTATGACTGGTCACTTAGCTACCATCCATAGTTATGATGGACTCCTTAAACGGAACTTATCTCATTGATTTGAAGCTCTGTTGTATGCCTCCCCATGGTCACATGGCTACATTTTGGCCATTCAGCAACATGCCTGTATTTATGGCTATTTGCAGCATCCTGTGGTCGTGTGACTATGATTTACAGTTTTTCCAGAAACCAGTGTTTACTTCATGTTTCTGGCAAAAAATAAAGACTACTGTTGAGGTAATTCCCCATTTGGAGAATGAGCCCATACAGGGAGACGTATTGAGAGTAGTGTTTAAATAATGCACACACAGCACACAGATACACTGTACAGTAAATGCAGGGTTTTACTTTCAATAAAGGTTTAAGCAAAGTTCAAAATAAGCAGTCCAAAGTCATTCACAGGTAAGATCAGTCGGTTTTTAGTCCAGGGATAATCCAATAACAAAGTCCAGTATCAAAAACAGTTCAGTAACAGACTTACATCAATGATCAGTAACAGTCAACTCTCTCCAACAGAAGGAAACAAAAATTCACTCACACTCTCTTCTGAGACTTCCTGAGACTAACTCTGAGACTAAACAACCCAGGTTTCTAACTCCATCTTATGGGCAAATGCAGAACCACACCCAATTGCATGCTCTTAAAGATACAGTATTAAAATGTCTATCTTGGTTTATATATTTCCATCCCAAATAGCTGTTAGGTGACTCACATTCCTAACAACTACCTTTATCTAAATTCAACAGTGGTTACTTAAATCCGTTGGTTGACTGTAACAAATCAATATTTTTCACATATTAAATACCAATAAATTAACAACATCCAAATATATTCAATATTACAAAGATTCTCTAATACCCAACACCACTTCCCTTGCCACCCCAGTCTTTAGACTCTGCCTGGAATGAGCTGGAAGACCTGTGCTTTGCAAAGGCTGATTCACTAGTGAAGGGACTTCTTCCCCTTCTCTGCTGGCATACCTCTGCGTTTTGAAATCTGAGCTAGCTCTGCTGGGGCAGGGAGGGGAAACTGGTTGTCAGCATGCTGCTCAGCTGCTTCATTGCTTTGCTGGGCTGCACAAGTGGCTGGGTTAAATAAAAATTATAGAATTGTTCTCCCACCTTCTGAGCTCTGGAGATCTTTGTAAGGTATCTGAGCGATTGTGAAGGGCAGAGGCTCAAGTGGCTGTTAGGACCCCAAGGGTTGGGAAGCGGAGCATGGGGTATCTTGGGGGGGGCTTGGGAGGTCCAAGGCAGGTGGGCTTGTGACTGCACGAGACTGCAGGGTCACCCTTGAGGCACCCCATGTGCACTTCATGACCCAAGCATTCGTTTAACAAATGCATTGGGGAGAGTGGGGGGGGGGGGTAGTTGGTGAGGGTGTTCATTTAACGTAGGTCCCGACTTTTGACTCAAGTATTACCTGTACTTTCATTACTTTCATTAGAAATAACCATGAAGAACAGACCTACAAGTTATATGAGAAAATTACATTACCACAACTTCTGTAGCTACATAGAATGCAGTATAGAAGTTCATGGCTTATCAGGCTATTTAACATGGAGAAATTGCGTAAGGAGTACATTAGATACAGCCCTAAACTGAAAACATTTGTTTCAGCACAGGGGACCCCAAACTTCTTGGAAGGATATGGACACATTTGTAATGGTGAAAAGTATTGTAGGAACAAAATGGCTATCTTGGTTAGTCAGTGGTCCTGTTTCCAAGACAGAGACAAAAGTAAAATAAAAGATGATTGGACTTCCAGACTTCCGGTAGCAGTGCTGCGGCGGGGTGGGGAGAAAAGAGCAAGCTCTGTTCTCTCATCCCCAATCTGCGCATTTGGAGGCCCTGGTGAGGGGCACGTAGACCCTGGAGGGGAAGACAAAGGTGTGAGGAAGCCCGAGGAGAAGTTTGACAGCGGCGGCTGTTGACAGCTTCGAGGGAGACCTCATTTGCTCCGACGTGTGAGTGATCGGTCATCTCGATGGCAGACCGAAGCCCAATGAGGAAGATACCAGAGCACGAACAGCATTTTTGGCATCAATTGATGGATTGAACTTGGAGTGAAGGAAGAGGAAAGTGAAAGTCGAGGAGAGAAACGGCAAAGAGAGACGGTAGAACTGTGAGCCTTAAATAAGAGGACGGAAGTCCAAAGGGAAATGGCAATCCAGCGGTGAAAGCAAGGAACTCTTAAGACAGAGATCAAAGCCAATTTAGTTGATTAAAGATTGATGGGTGTCTTGGACCTGTTCTGAAAAATTTGGAGTTGATTTAGACTGATTATCTAGGAATTTGGAGTTTAACCTGATGGATCTGTGACTTGTAAAAGAAGAAGAACAGTGGAAAAAAAGTAAGAGACAGGAGTAAACCCAAGAACAGAAGTGACATTTTGAGATTATACAGAGAGAAGAGAAGCTGATGTAACAGACTGTGACTAAACAAAACGTGAATGGACAAGGAAAGGAAAGTGATTGAATATTACTGGACTTCTTTTCATAGAATATAATTAACGAAATAACATTTTGATTAAGGTTTGATTGAATTTATTAAGAATTTAAAAGTTTAAATGATATGAAACTGAAAACTGGTAAAATACTATTTTGATGATGATTGATTGATTGATTACTAACAACTAATGAAATAAGTAAGGTCATATATATAAGAAGTGGAATATAGCAGGGGTCCCCAAACACCGGTCCCCGGACCGGTACCGGTCCGTGGAACAATTTCTACCGGGCCGCCGGTTTGCTGGGCACCGCCATCTTGTTTTGATGAAAAAGTGCTTCCGGTGAGCTTTTCCGGGTAGAAAGCGGTGTTTGGGTGCTGAAAGAATCCTCGCGCCTTAGTTTCATCGAGGCGGGGGCGGCTTCGAACAAAACTAAGGCGCGAGGATTCTTTCAGCACGCATGGCAAGGCAAGCCGAGCGACCGTCCCAAAGCCGTCGTGAAGCCCATCGACACAAGTACAAAGGAGGAGTTGAAGGTGGCGGGGAGAAGCGGGGGATGGCTGGCTGGCTGGCCAGTCACTCGGCTCGCCTTGCCATGCGTTCTGATGCTGGTACCGGGCCACGGATGATTTTGTGATGCCAGTACCGGGCCGCGGATGATTTTGTGATGCCAGTACCGGGCCATGGCACAAAAAAGGTTGGGGGCCACTGGAATATAGAATTGTTTAAAGGAAACCAAACTTTACAGTTAAAGATAAAGAATACAGTTTATATACCATAATATAGTAATATAAAATAGTTGCATAAGAACAATTTACAGCAAGTATATTTTAGGATATTATATTACACTCTTTCTCTCTCTTTTCTCTCATTTTGATATTATCCTTCCTGTCATCCCTTTAGCTCTCTCCCTTCATTATCTTTAATTTTGGTGATTCCGTTAGTTTCAGATTCTATAAAAGATTGAATCAAATCTGAATAATTTAGAATATCATAAGTGGGAAAAGATCTTTATATTCTAAGGGAAACTACTGAATAGAACTAATAACAAAAGAAAAATTAAACAGTGAATGGTAAAGTGGGAAGACATCTACAATAAAGTTAGGAATATGACCAGTACTACAACAGCGAACCTGAAAGGGAAAATACCGATGTCTGGTTCATCAATGACTATTGCATCTCCAGCAGGCCAAAAAACAATAGAAGGAATGTTGAATACGGAAAAGATGAGCAATGAGGCCAACATGCAGACGATGCAAGCAACATTAACAGCTATTCAGGAAACGATGTTTAAAATGCAGGAGACAATGGTTAATAACCATACAGATGTGAAGATGGAAATGGGAGAAATGAAGGGTAAGATTCAAAATTTAGAGGAGAAGATGGGAATGATCCAACAGACACTGGAGAAGAATGAACAAAGAATAAAGAATATAGAAACTAAAGCTAAACAAATAGACAAGAGATTGGAAGGGATGGATAGGAAAGTAATAGAGATGAACAGAGACTTAGAAGATTCAATTATCCATCTTGAAATGGAACATGCAGCATTCTATTTGAGGTTCCAAAATGTAATGGAATCCAAAGATGAAGACCTGGGAGACATAATGTCCCACTTAATAGCAGAGGCATTGCAAAGGGACCAGCAGGAAATAGTGAAAGAATTAGATGAGGTCTACCGAATCCATACAAACTACGCCAGACGAAACAAGCTGCCTAGAGAGGTCCACATCAGGTTCGCCAGAAAAAATGTAAGAGACGTTGTATATAGAATCACAAAGGACGAGCTGATGGTGTACAAAGAAAAAGAGATCACGACCTTGAAACAAATTCCGAGGTGGGTAAGAGAGTTGAGGAAGGACTACAGATTTCTGGCGATACTACTGAATAAACAAAACATCTGGTTCTGATGGCTGGTCCCTGAAGGAATGCTGGTGATGTGGCAAGAAAGAGGAGTAAAAATTGATAGTATTGAAAAGGTGCAAGAACTTTATGCTCAGTTGATGGAAACAGAGGAAGAGGGGAGCAGTAAAGAAGAGTCAGAAAGCAAGAGTCAGGAGGACCAACAAGAAGATCAGCAAAAGGGAATACAGGAAACGGACCAAGAAGAGAGAGGCAAAGAAAAGAGAGAATACCCAAGGAGAGAAGGACTAAGAACAAGACCCCAAAGAGAAGCAAGAACAAAGATTTAGGTAGACTCAGAATTAACAATGGAAGAAGAGTTTAAATTACTCTCAATAAACATCAATGGATTAAACTCCCAGATCAAGAGGAAACAAATATTAACCAAATTAATTAAACAAAACATTGATATTATATGACTACAGGAGGTACATATCCAAAAACAGCATAAAAAATATCTAGAATATCCCAAGTTGGGTGTATTATTTACAGCATTGGCAGATCAAAAGAAAAGGGGGGTAGCAATTTACGTAAAAAAAGGGATAAATGCAAAAAAAATCTATGCAGATGAACAAGGCAGAATTTTAATGTTACAAATTAATTTACATCAAAAACAATTACTATTAGTGGGGATATATGCCCCTAATGATAACCAGAAGTTTTATAAGGGACTGTATGATAAAATAATTAGTGTAGGTGAAGAAAATATTTGCTTGATAGGGGACTTTAATGCCATTGTTGATGTTAAAAAAAAGACTATATTAGTATGGAAGGGACTAGGAAGAAAAAAAAAAGAATTTTACCCCCCAAAATTTTTGATTTAACACATGAGACCAATTTGGAAGATATATGGAGGAAGAGAAATCCAAATGAGAAGAAATATATGTTCTATTCTAGTCCACAAAAATCCTGGTCCAGAATCGATATGGTATGGGTTAATGGGGCAATCGAGAAAGACATTAGTGAAGTTGAGATAATGCCTAATATATGGGCTGACCATAGCCCGGTTAAAATTACATGGAAAGGACACAGTAAAAGGAAAAGGAGATGGATATTAAATTCACAAATAACAAAGGAAAAAGAACATATCTCAAGAATGAAAAATGAGTTAGAAATATTCTTTAAGGTTAATCTAAAACAACATACTAGTTTACAAAATCTATGGGACACTACAAAGGCCTTCGTGAGAGGCATATCAATAGCCTATATAGCTAAGAAAAATAAAGAAAAATGGAAGAAAAAGAACAAATTATAAGAAAGGATTAAAAAATTGAATATGAGCTCCAAAAAGACCCAAAGAATATGGAAGTTAAGAAAGAAATAGGGATGATTAGACATGAACTAAATTTTATAGATATTGAGGAAAATGCACGGAACTTAAAAACTCCTAAACATAATTTCTTTGAATCTGCAAATAAACCAGGAAGGTGGTTGTCCCATAAATTAAAAATAGAGAAAGAGAAAAGACTAATTCAGCAACTCAAGGATGAGGAAGGGACAGTGTATTATCAGATGGAGGAGAAAAAGAGAATTGCGCAAAGGTATTTTGGTGAGCTTTATAAGCAAGAAGTTATGGAAGAAAACATTAGACACTACCTGGAGGGAAAAGGTCTGAGCCCAATCTCTGAAGAAAACAGAGAAATACTCAAAATAAATAACACTGGTAGAGCTACAAAAGGCAATACAAAAACAAAAAAACAATAAAACACCAGGGTCCGGATGGTCTACCCAGCGAATTATATAAAAATTTATCCGAAATATTCGAACCAATGCTACTAGAACTATATAACGAGGCATTAATTCAAGCTAGACTCTTGAGGTCCTGGTCCGAGGCATAAATCTCCTTAATTGCAAAAGATGGCACTGATCAACAACTAATTGCGAACTATAGGCCAATCTCGTTGCTAAATACAGATTATAAGATATTTATGACAATATTAGCAGAAAGAATGAAAACAATTTTGAGTGAACTTATACACACAGACCAGAATGGTTTCTTGCCAAATAGACAAATTAAAAACAATATTAGGACTGTACTAAATTCGATTGAATACTATGAAGCTCACCCAGAAAAACAGGCAGCTTTAATTTTTTTAGATGCACAAAAAGCATTCGACAATCTTAATTGGAAATTCATGTTATATCAAATTAAAAAGTTGAACTTTGGCACCAACATAGAAAAAACATTACAAGAAATATACTCAAATCAAAAAGTGAGTGTATTACTAAATGGAGATAGCATGAAAGATTTTGAAATTGCAAAAGGAGTGAGACAAGGGTGTCCATTATCGCCTCTGTTATTTATCTTGTCTTTAGAAGTGTTGCTAGCTGCAACCAGACAAAACCCAGAGATTTATGGAATTAAGATTAGAAATGAGGAATATAAAGTTCAGACATTTGCTGATGATTTGGTATTTATAGTGGAAGATCCAATGAATTTGGGACCAATATTGTTCCAACAAATAGAAAAATTTGGGGAAGCAGCAGGATTTAAAATAAATAAAAATAAAACTACAACAAAACAGAAAGTAGAATTAGAAAATACAATAGGACTGCAAATAGAAAAAAAGGTGAAATACCTGGGAATTTGGATATCACCCAGATGTTCATCATTAAAAGAGGACAATTATGTCAAACTGATTAAGCAAATCAGAAAAGAATTGGAATTATGGGCCAAATTGAAACCGTCTATATTAGGAAGAATAGCAACGTTGAAAATGAATACCTTACCAAAACTAATATATCTATTCCAAATGATTCCAATTAAATTAGGAAAATCTTTTTTTATAGAACTAAATAAAATGACATCCAAGTTTGTCTGGTTGTGCAAGAGGCCACGTATTAAAATGAAACTATTACAAGATAATAGGAGCAGAGGCAGTCTCGGACTACCAGAATGGGAGCTTTATTATCAGGCAGCGGTGTTGAGTTGGATTAAGGATTGGATTAAATTAAGAGACAAGAGAATCTTAACATTAGAAGGACATGACCTCTTGATAGGTTGGCATGCATTTTTGTGAGAAAATAAAAGTAATATACATACCTATTTCAATCAACACCTAATAAGAGATTCATTGATTACAGTTTGGAAAAAAATCAAAGGTAAACACTATACAGAAATCCCACGATGGCTGTCAACCATGGAAGCCATAATACATCCAAATAGATTAGACCTACGGAAAATGGTAAGCTATGAAAAACTATTAGATAGTCAAGGGAAATTAAAATCAAACCAAGAACTGAAAGAAAATGGAATTATAATTGATTGGTGGCCATATTTGCAAATTCAAAATAAATATAAAAAAGACTCAAAAGATTTTGGATTTGACAAAGGGCAGAACCAACTAGATAAAATATTAATGGGACCAGAACAAAAACTTATTACTAAAATATATAAATATTTATTAGAATTTAAAATGGAAGAGGAAATAGTCAAAAGTGCAATGATTGCATGGGCACAGAATTTTGGATACACTATAGAATTAGAGGAATGGGAAAAAATATGGAATATAAATTATAAATTAACAGTATCTGCTGCATACAAAGAAAACATATATAAAATGTTTTATAGATGGTATTTAGCCCCAACAAGATTGGCAAAAATCTACTCCAATATGAGTCCTAAATGTTGGAAGTGCAAAAAAGTTGATGGTACATTTTATCACATGTGGTGGATATGCCCCGAGGCCAGGACATACTGGATTCAAATTAAAAATTGGTTAAAAGAGGTCACTGGCTATCAGATTGAGCTCAGACCGGAATCCTTCCTATTAGGAATCATTAAAGAAAAGCTATGGAAAGAAGTAAAATACCTAGTGTTACAAATTATAACAGCCACCAGAATAGCCTTTGTGCAGGTATGGAAAACACCAAATACCCCTAATGAAGAACTAATAATACACAAAGTAACAGAAAGTGCTGAGATGAATATGCTAACAATGAAATTGAAAGAAAAAGACTACTCTGAATTATTTACAATTTGGAACAATTGTTATAAATGGCTAACAAACAGAACCAAGAAGTGAGACAAAAATGTTAATTGAAACAATCCTTAAGAAAGTAAAATAAAATTTTGTAAACTATATAAAGATATAAGAATAGTAATTATAGCTAAAGATGTTATTTAATAGTAGATAAATGCAATATAATGTATTGTTATGTCCCACCTTCCAAAATAAACAGATAAGGCTGAAAGCAGCAGTCCTCGCAAATAAAGGCAGCAAACAGGAATCTTCACTGATAACAGCTGTAGATAGCCTCCACAAGATAGTCCAAGTTAATAGTTCCAACCAAATAAATCCAAGTCCCAACAAGATATTTCAGGTTTAAATCCTCCAAGCCAAAATCTTCGGTTCTCACTTTGTTCCGGACAAGGTGCAAAGTCATCTCTCTCCCTTTATAGAGCAGCAGCTAATTAGTCTAATTACTGATCTGCCCTCCTCCTGTGCTCCCGTTGGTTTCTTCTCGTAAGGAGACGCCTGCTTCTGACATCCACCCAGCAATCATCTAAATTATTACCTTCACCTGAAGTCTCCATAAGTTCCTCATTGTCAGCCGTTCCCGGCTGATAACCTGATTGAGAAGCAGAGGAGGTTGAAGGTTCAGGCCGGTCCTGCAAATCAAATGTGTCCTCATTCAAAATATTTATTATCACTGCTGACAGGAACTGTTAGGACTCCTCTTCGAAATTCAAACAGACAGAGCTCTTTGTAGTAACGTGCTAATTAACTGGCTTGCCCATCAGATTAACGTTTCCTGGTTCTGACGTCAATCCACGATCTAACAGTCATCAGATTCAAAGTTCCTAACAGGATTGGTCCTTCCAATCACAACAATGTATTATGATATTTAAATCAAAATATTGTATAGATGCCAAGAACGTTGTTGAGACCATGATGTTTTACGATGTAAAAAAAAAAGAAAATTATAAATTATAAAAATTAAATAAAAAAATAAAAAAAGATGATTGGACTTCCAGTGGTGACATTGCGGCAGAGTGAAGCAAGGAGAGCAGTCTCCACTCTTGTATCTGATTTTTCGTGCCTGGTAGCCCATCAGGGCTTCGTGGATCCTGGAGAGAAACGTGAAATAGAGGGGAAGCCTTGAGGGTAGAGAGGAAGGCAACCTCCCGCTACGGCAAAAGGAAACCCCTTGCAACCGGTGTGCGGGAAACCTGACGATTATGGCAGGTCTGAAGCCATGACAGCCAGCTGTGATCAGGAAGCAGGAGAGTGAGGATCAATGTGAAGACATTGGAGGAGAAATGGTGGACTTTGACAGCTTGGAGAGGTGAGAGAACAGAGCCCTGAAAAATGTGTTTAGCAGAGAAAGTCTCTGGGGAAAATAGACTGTGGCAGCAGCGAATTGGCGGGAAGAGTGGAGTGGAGATTGACAGAAAGCGTGTATTTTGGCAGTCGGAGAGGCTCAGAAGAACAGAAGAGGATTGAACTGTATTATTTTAAAATCCTTAACAAATATTATATAGACGCTAAGATGTGGAGAAACACCATATAAGAGTTCTTCCAAGGGAAGGAAACAGACAAGAGGAACCATTTTGAAATAGGACAGTGACTGTGCAAATTGATAGAGAAAGAGACTAAACAGTTAAGAGGCAGCTGACAAAGCAGAAGAAGCATGGAAAGCAGTTTGACAACGAGTAGGAAAGAAGAAGTGAGAACTGATTAAATATTCAAGCAAATTACATTATTATATATTCTATGTCTTATATCTGATGAAATGATTCATATTGCTACATATATTTATATCTATATATTTACTTATTTATATATTTATTCTATTTATATTATATAAGAATTAATTGCAATTTTACTATTTATATAAGCTACTTATTCTATCTATGTTAACTATATTTTCCTGATATTTATTTGATAATTATTTACAATTATATATATATGTACTTCAGATTCTTACCTTTATTTAGCCTATTCTAGAACTATATAAATATACAACCAAACAAAGATAAGGTGGGATACAGCAGTGGCCCCCAACCTTTTTTGTGCCACGGCCTGGTACCGGCATCACAAAATGATCCGTGGCCCGGTACCGGCATCAGCACACATGACAAGGCAAGGTGAGCCGAGCGATCCCAAAGCAAGAGCCCCCTTTTTCGGCTTCATTTGTTCAACTAGAACCCATCCAACAAAGTGGAAAACTTGTCCTTCCACTAAATCCAAGTTAAATTTGTTTTCGCTCAGTTTTTTTTTTTAACAGTGGCACCCCATCTGACCCCAGCCCCCCACCTCACGGCGCTTACCCACCCGCTTGCCTTGCAACGAAAAGATTCTCTCGCAGAAGCGGCGCAACCGACTCCCTGATATCCTCCTACACGGCCGTTTGAATTTAATCTCGCGCCTGGAGGTCACGTGAGCGACATGGCCCTGCCCGATTAGTGCAGCCAGGAGCTTGAAATTAGTCAATCAGGAAGCAACAAAATGTTACTTGGCTCACTCTTTCTGTCCAGGGCTCAGCAGCCTGTGTGGTTCTTTTGAAAAATGCATGCCGGCTGTTACCATTCCCTGCCCCCCCCCACTTCCCTCAGGGCTAACTGCCCAGATTCGCTATTTTTTGCATATAAAGTTTTGCGTCTGCCTATATCCTGGTCCTACCTCTCTTTTTTTTTTGTTCTGTAATTTGTGAGTTCCTTTTTGGGGGAACAAATGCCTGCTGTAGCAGAACTTTATGCAGTTCATTTTTTGTATTTTCATTTTGGGAGAAAGGAAAGAAGAAAAATTGGAGTCTTTAAAAAAAACTTTCTCATCAAAACAAGATGGCGGCGCCCAGCAAACCGGCGACCTGGTAGAAAATGTTCCACGGACCGGGACCGGTGGTTGGGGACCCGTGGGATACAGTGCATAGACGGACATACTATTGATATCATTTTGGATAATATTTTTATATTATTTACATTTATATAGACACTTTATATATACTTTTAATTAGTTTATACTAGAACTGTAGTACTAGATAGATAACAAACATAGACTGATATATGTTTCTAAGATTGAGATATTTGATATAA
Source organism: Pseudonaja textilis (assembly GCF_900518735.1). The sequence goes on from NW_020769589.1 coordinate 239,144, forward strand.
ATTGACACTCTTTGGAGTTTGATTGATATAATTGATAGTATTGAAAGATTTCTTTAGAAACTTCAAAATGTCAACTACTACAACTATCACAAAGATTGCGGGGGGGAAGCTACGTCTAACTCAGCATTGACAATAGCATCTCCATCAGGACAATGTTCAATCTAGGGTATGCTAAGCTCTGAGAAAATGAAGCCTGCCCCAAATATGCAGACAATACAATCAACACTTGTGATGATACAAGAAACAATGAAAACCCAAGAAACAATATAAAGAAATTATAAGACGGAACAAAAAATAAAGGTGGTGGAAACAAAGGTTGAACAGACAGACAAGAAGGTGGATACAATCAAGCAGAAACTGATGGCGGAACATAGAAATCTAGAAGAGGCAATTTCCCATCTAGAGATGGAGCTGTTTTTTTCCTAAGATTTCAAAATGTGATGGAAGATAGAGGCGGAGATACTGCAAAGGAGTGGACAAGAGATCTGGAGAGAAATTAATGCTTTAAGTTGCCACGAGAGGTCCACGTAAGATTTTCAAAGAAAATTATAAGGGATTAAATATATAAAACAACGAGAGACGAGCCAATGGTCTTTAAGGGGAAAGAAATTGTGACACTGAAGCAAATCCCAAGGAGAATAAGAGAGCACAGGAAGAACTACCGCTTCCTGGCATCAATTGAACAAACATAGCATTCTTTTTAGGTAGCTCATCCCAGAAGGGATGTTGATATCGTGGCAGGATAAGAAATTCAAAATAGACAGTATAGGGAAAGCACGGGAATTCTTGATATAACATCAGAGGAAGATCAAAGGAGTAAAGAAGAAATTGAGAGTAGAAGCCAGGAAGAACAACAATCAGAAGAAAGAGAAATAGAAGAAAAAAGAGAACAAGAGGAAATTGAATAGCAGGAAATAGAGGGAGTAAGAACAACACAACAAAGAGAAGTAAGAGCAAATAGATGTAATATACCAAGTAATATACCAAAAGTAGGATGGAAGAAGAAATCAAGCTAATTTCCATAAACATTAATGGACTAAATTCACCAGCAAGAAGGAAAAAAATACTAACTAAACTACAGAAACAAAACATAGACATCATATGCCTTCAGGAAACACATATACAAAAACACTGGTAAAATTTTGGAATCAGCAAAATTGGGAAATTTATATTTATCCTTGGCCCAACACAAAAAAAGAGGGATAGCAGTATATGTTAGAAAACAGTTACAGTCCAAACAAGTTTATGCAGATGAGAAGGGCAGAATTTTAATGCTTGAAATAATAATACATCATAAAAAAGTGTTACTTACAGTTATATATGCACTGAATGAAAAACAGAAGGGATTTTACCATAAGCTATATAAGAAATTGATAGAGATGGAGTATGAAAATATATGGTAGGCAATTATTTTTTTGAAAACAGTTTTATTAATTTTGACAACAAATAAAAACACAAAACATAAAAACACCATCCTTTCCTTCATGAGTTTACAAACAGTGTATCGGTTGGTTTATCACTTTTTTTTGTGCATCCATTGTAGTTATATTGCTCATATTATCAATCAACAATTATATAGCCTGATATCATTATTAAACAATCATTTGACTATAATTTTATTAATTCATACTTTAGCGAGATAACTATAGTTTACTTAATTTATTTTATAGCAAATCATAAAGTCATAGCAAGTCTATCTTAATAAAATTTTATAAAGATAATATCATAGAATAAAAGGAAATATGTATTCATTGGTTCCTAAGGTTCTAAATATTCTATTATTATATTTTATTATCTAACCATTGATAGAAAAGGTCCCAAACTTCATAAAATTGTTTATCTTCTTGTTCTCTAATTTCAAATGTCAATCTACTCATTTCAGCACATTCCAATATTTTCTTAATAATTCCTTCCTGTGGTGGTATTTTCTCACTCTTCCAATTTTTAGCAAATACAATCCTAGCCGCTGTTAATACATTTACAATCAAATATTTCAAATTTTTATTGTATGTATCAGGTAAGATTCCCAATAAAAAAATCTCTGGTTTTAAATCTATATGTTTCTTTGTCATTTTTTCCAACCATATGCGAATTTTAGTCCAATATTTTCTAGCGTCCTCTTAAGTCCACCACATATGGTAATATGAGCCAGGTATCTGATGACATTTCCAACACTTTTCAGATTTATTCTTGAACATTCTTGCTATTCTTGTTGGGGGAAAATGCCACCTGTAAAACATCTTATACAAATTTTCTTTATATGCTGTTGACATTGTCATTTTATAATTTTGAGACCACAATTTTTGCCATTTCTCTAAATCAATCCCATATCCAAAATTCTTCCCCCAAGCAATCATTGTTTCTTTAACTTGTTCTTCCTCTAGTTTAATTTCCAGTAAATAACCATATAGTCTTTTAATCACTTTTTCATCAGTACCTGTCAAAATCTTATCTAAGTCAGTCAATTTATCATAAAATCCCTCTGTTTTAGAATCTTTAACATACCTTGAGTGTATTTGCACATATGAAAACCAATTCATCTTTATACCTTGTTCTTCTAAGTTTTGCATCGTTTTAAGTTCACCCTTTTCATCCAATATTTCCCCATATCTAACTGTTTGTTCCTTCTTGTATATTATAGGATAAGAAAAAGCTTCAATAGTTGATAACCAAACTGGGATTTTCAAATAACATTGTCTCTTAATTTTCTCCCAGTTTAACCATAAAGACTCCCGTATATAATGCCTTCTAAAATAGCCCTGCGATTTAGTTCCCTTGTACCACAGAAAAGCGTGCCAGCCCAGTAATAGATCATGTCCTTCTAGTGTCAACAATCTAGTCTTTCTTAATGTTATCCATTCTTTAGCCCACATCAAATTTGCAGGTTGATAATACAACTCCCAATTAGGGAGGCCAAATCCTCCTCTAATTCTAGCATCTTGTAGAAGTTTTAATTTTATTCTCGCTTTCTTACCTTGCCATATATACTTCAACACAATTTTGTTTAAATCTTCAAAATAATCTTTGCCAAGCCTAATTGGTATTGTTTGAAACAAATATAAAATTCTGGGTAAAATATTCATCTTGATTGTTGAAATTCTGCCTATCAATGACAGTTGTAGGTTTTCCCATTTCTTCAAATCAAGTGCTATCTGCTGTTTGAGTTTAATATAATTATTCTCTTTCAATGTAGTGCATCTTGACGTCAAATATATCCCCAAATACTTAACTTTATTCATAACTTGAATTTTCAATAGGTCTGCCAGCTCTTCTCTTTGTCTTAATAACATGTTCTTTGTCAGAATCTTTGTTTTATCTTTATTTATTTTCAAACCAGCCATCTCACCGTATATCTCTATCTTTTCCAATAATTTTAAAGCTGTCTCTAGAGGGTCTTCCAGAATGAAAACCAAATCATCCGCAAAGGCTTGTAGTTTAAATTCCTCCTTTTTGATTTTCATTCCTTTTATATTTGGGTCCTCTGTAATATTTCTATTCAACACTTCCAAAGTCAATACAAATAACAAAGGTGATAATGGGCATCCTTGTCTTGTGTCTTTTCTTATGTTAATAGAGTCTGTAAGTTCTCCCTCTAACATTACTTTTGCCGTTTGCTTATAATATATGGCTTCTATTGCTTGAATAAATTTTCTGGCAAAACCCATCTGTTCCAGTAGTAGTAACATAAATCTCCAGTTCACATTATCAAATGCCTTTTGGACATCTAGGAATATCAAAGCCATTTGTTTTTCAGGGTGCACTTCATAATATTCCAAAGTGTCCAGAATTACCCTCATATTGTCTTTAATTTGTCTCTTTGGCAGGAACCCATTCTGATCGGGATGAATAAAATTATTTAAGTATCTTTTAAGCCTTTCTGCCAAAATTGAAGCAAAAATTTTATAATCTGCATTCAATAAAGAAATAGGCCTATAGTTCTTGATTTGTAATGGATCAGCCCCTTCTTTTGGAATAAGTGTAATGTAAGCTTCTGACCATGTTTTAGGTATCTTCTTATTTGACATAACTTCATTCATGACTTCTAGCAATGGAATGTTCAACGATTCTTGTAATGTTTTATAAAATTCTGCCGGTAGCCCATCTGGACCTGGTGCTTTTCCATTATTCTGTCTGTTAAGTGCTTCGGTTAGTTCCATCATTGTTATAGTACTTTCTAGCATTTTTTCAGTCTCATCAGGTATCTTAGGTAGGTTAGCATTTTGTAAATACTGTTTAACTTTTTCCTCATCAATATCCTCTTGTTTATATAGTTGTCCATAGAAGTCTCGGATAATTGCCTTTTTCTCCTTATTACCATAGCACATTTGACCTTGATCGTCTATTAACTGTAATATTTTCCTTGATTCTTTCTCCTTTCTCAGTTTGTATGCTAACCATCTACCTGGCTTATTTGCATCTTCAAAATAGTTCTGTTTAGCGCTTCTATTTTTTTGCGCCAGTTCTTCTTTCTCTATCTGACCCATTTTATGTTTAATTATGTCCAATTTTAGTTTAATATCCTTTTTCTGTGGCATTTTCTGTAGTTCTTTTTCAAGTCTTTTATACTCATCTTCCAAGACTTTAGTGGCTTGCCTTTTCCTTGGAGAAGGGAGGAGCTTGCGCCGTGATGATACGGTCTGCAATCGAGCTCCTCGATTGCAGCCGATATCTCCGTTACCAGCCGGTCCAAATGGACCTATGCTGTCCCGTAGGGACAGCTATCGTGAAGAGCGTACCCTGAGGACTCCGGGGATATCGCAAAATCCCTGGAAGACCCGGGTGAAGCTCTCTTTGCTGGCGGCGGAGAGGCAGCCCCCATGCTGCTGAAGTCGGGGCGGCTCCAGAAAGAACGGGTCTGAGAGAGAGTCTGTCGGTTGGGTGAGAAACTTTTTTTTTATTTAATTTTTTGAGTCTTGAAAGTTCACTCTGATTATTAGAAGAAATCTGTGTGATTTTTTTTCTTTTGACAAAACTGACTAAGCGGCGTTTTTTTTAAGGGAGACGTCAAAGAGAGAATTTATTTGCTTTTTTTTTTTCTTTGCTTCCGGACTTCATTGTTATTTACTGGATAACTGGACTGTTCCTTTTTATATTTATATGTTTTATTCTTCCTTTGGATTTTTCATTTTTAGGCTAGAGGCTCCCTTTGTTCATTTTTTTATTCTTTTTTGCTTTTATATGTTTGTGTATTCCTTGCCGGCTTTTCTGTTTTTTTATGCTGTTCAGAGAGGAGGGGGGAAAGTGAGAACTAAGAAACTTTGTAACACTGCCAACTAGAGGCTTGGAAAAAGACGAAATACTTCTTCTCAAGGACATCTTCTGATAAGATAGAGGAAAGCGCTTTGTAGAATATTATTACAGGTGTCTTTCTGGATATTTATGGCTTAGCTTTGAAGCTTGTGGGAAAGAGAAGGGAGTCATAATTAGAGCCTTGGACAATTAAATAGAGTGCAGTGTATTGCTGCTTACTTTCTTTTTTTAATTCTTTTTTTTTTAGTTCCGCCACCCCCTCCACCAGCATCAAGGTCTTTATTTTTAAGTTTGATTTATTTGCAAAGGGAAGCCTCTGAATTTTTTTTTAATTTTTTTTTATTTTGATTTATTTTACTTTATTTTTTCTCCTTTCTATTTGGATTCTGCTTTTCTTTTTAATGTATATCAATGGACTATTTCTTTTTTCTTTCTTCAATTGAGATTTCTTTTTTTTTTTTCCTGGATTAAGGTGGGGGATTTTGAAGAAATTTATTCTTCTTGTTTTTTGTTTTGTTTTTTCTCTCTTTTTCTCTTTTCCTTCTTTTTGGCTTTGGCCTTGTTTATTATTATTATTACTGGGTTTTTATTCTTATTTTTACTCTCTTTTGTGGATTATTTTTTTTAATTGGATTAAGGTCAGGAAGAATTTGAAGAATTTTTTCTTTTTTTCTCTTTTTTTGCTCTTTTCCTTTTTCTTTTTCATGTTTTTCTTCTTTTTCCCTCATTATTGATTCTTTTTTATTATTGGCCTTTTCATTTTGGATTATAATTGGCTACTCTTTTTGGATTAAAATTTGAAAGAACTTGAAGAGCTGGAACCATTTAAAATGAGTAAGAAACTTATATCTTCGGGTGCCTCTATGTCTACTTCTGCCTCCCCACCATCTGGACAGCGTTCAATTCAAACAATGTTAAAGCAAGATAAAGAAAAAGAACAAGAAAGAGTATCTTTTCAGATGATTATGCAAGGAATTCAAGATCTTAAGGTAAAAATAGATACCATTGAACAAAGAACAGGGAGGACGGAGGAAAAAGTGGAAAGTATTCAACAGATGATGGCAAAATATGAGGAGAGACTTCAAAAAGTTGAAGAAGGGGGCAAATGAAGAGAGGAGAAGATTGGAAATATTGATAATAGATTAACAGTGATTGAACAAGAAAAAAGTGGGATGTTGAAGTGGGAGTTGGATAGATCAGAATTCTATCTCAGATTTCAAAATATAGAAGAAGAAAAAGGACAAGATTTGGCTGCGATAATGGTAGGAATCTTGGCGGATGCGTTGGAGATAACAGAAGAGAAGATGATGGATGGAATAGATGAGATATATCGAGTTTTTACAAGATATGCGATGAGAAATAATCTGCCCAGAGAAGTCCATATTAGATTTACTAAAAAATCCATGAAGACACAAATATTACAAGTGGCAAGAGAGAAGATATTGAAATACAAAGGTAAAGAAATTTTGGTTTTAAAACAAATACCTAGAAGAGTGAGAGAGATGAGAAGAGAATATCGATTCCTGACCAAAATGTTATTGAAAAAGGAGGTGACTTACAGATGGCTGATCCCAGAAGGATTGATGTTCACGTGGCAGGAACAGAGACATAGAATTGATTCAATTGAGAAAGCAGAACTGTTCTACGCAGAAGTTTTTGGAGGGAGAGAAGGAGAGGCAGAAAAGGAGGTTCCATTAACTGAATCCCAAGAGGAACAAATGGAGATTGGAAAAGAAGAAGGTGCAGTAGGTGGACAAGTGGATATTAAAGATCA
>NW_020769590.1:6813-32827 GCF_900518735.1 Pseudonaja textilis
CCCCCCCCCCATGATTCTCATGCAGTCTCCCTTTCTCTGAGGGTCTGGAGAGGTGGACTAGATGCCCTTTGAGTGCCCACAGTGCCCAGAGGGCGCCCAGGCAGGAGCTGCGGATACTCCAGACGGGCAACGAGGAGCCAGAGCTCGAGGGGTCCTTCGGGCTCCCTCCCCCCGCTCAGTCTGGGAGGAGTAGAAACGGGAGGCGCAGCCCCCCAGCCAGCCAGGACTGGGGGGTCCCACACTCCCCCCAACCCGAAGGGAAGCCAGGAAAAACTCTTCGGCTGAGAGTCCCTGTTGGAAGAGGTGGAGAAGATCTGCTGGGATCCCTCCTAATCCAGCCGGATCCCCTCCCCAGCCCCCCTTCACGGGAGGGGGGGGGATTTCCATAGGGATCTCTCGGCTTCATTTTTTCTGCCTCAAGCACAAAGTCCAGAAATGGTTTCCAGGTGGAAACACAGCTGCATCTCTTCTTCTCTCAGATGGAAACAGTTAATTTCTCCACCACTTTTTTCCTCCATCCTGCTTCCATCTTGTCCGTCTCTCGCCAGCGCCGTCTCCAATAACAGTGGTAGCTGTTAGGAATATGAGTCACCTAACAGCTATTTGGGTTAGAAATAAATAAACCAGGATAAACATTTTAAAACTGTAACTTTAAGAAAATGCAAAACTGTATTTAGGTGTGGTTTCTCAAACGGCCATAAGATGGAGCCTGAAACCTGGTTTGTCTTAGTCTGAGTCTCAGAAGAGAGTGTGAGTAAGTCTCTGTTTCCTTCTGTTAGAAAGTATTGCCGTTCCTCCATTTTTCCTAATTGACTGATATTCATGGATTTAATGTAAGTCTGATATTGACCTGTTTTTGACACTGGACTTTGTTATTGAATTATCCCTGGATTGAAAACTGACTGATTTAACCTGTGAATGACTTTGGACTACCTATTTTGAACTTTGCTTAAACCTTTATTGAAAGTAAAACCCTACATTTACCCCTAGTGTATCTGTGTGCTGTATGTGTATTATTCAAACACTACTCTCAAAATACATCTCCCTGTATGCGCTTATTCTAACGGGGAATTACCTCAACAATAGCAGTGGCGGGAACTGTGGAAGTTATAGAGGCGAGGCAGCTCCCTCACCTGAGAAGTGGCTGAAATGCTTCCACGGTCCCCACCCCTGCTGCTGCTGTTATTGGAGATGGCACTGGCAAGAGAGGGACAGCTGCAGCTTGGCCTGGGTGCTTGGAATGCAGGAATGGGCTGTGCACCGGGGCTTTTGCAAACTCGCAGAGCCCGAGGCCAGAGCACCAAGGGTAGCAGCAGCAGAGACGCTCGATTGGCTCTTCTCACACCCACCCAGCCGCTCGGGATTAAACCAAAATGCAGTGTGCGGCGCTCCCAGGTACCTCAAAATCTTTTTTTTCCCCCTGTTGTTACAGGGACAGGGGAAAAACGGGAGTGACTCGGATGCTGCTGTTGGAGACAGCACTGGCGAGAGAGGCGCCAGCACCGGTGGGAACTGTGGAAGCTACGGAGGCCTGAGAAGCGGCTGAAACACTGCCGGACATCCACACCAATGCCACCTGCCTGCTGACCCAGGTAAGGGAGGAGAAAGGGAGCCCTCCATGCTCCATCATGATTGACTGTTAGGAGCAGCTGATGGTGAGGCATAGCTGCCCACGGGGCACTCCTAATGGCAAGTTTCCCCCCCCCCGCCGCCTTTCCCCCCCAATTTCGCATGTTTTAAACTAGGCCTAAATTTAGGGGGAGGGGCTTAATTTCATTTTATGCCTAGAAAACATGCTGGGTCTTCCTATGGGGGTGCATATTGTTGGAGAAACACGGTATATACGTGTGTGTGTGTGTGTGTGTATATATATATATATATATATATATATATATATATATATATATATATAAATATGTGTGTGTGTGTGTGTGTGTGTATGTGTATGTGTATGTGTAGGGTATTCAGCTTTGTTCGGGTATTTTCCCACGTCATTATAGTTGTGTTTTTAAAGTTGTAGCAACGTTTCGGCAGAATCTCATTTGCCATCATCAGGCCTCTGTATTGTGCTTGTCTGTGAGTCAGACTTTCACAGCCATTTTTGTTTTAAATTTGGTGCTAGCCTATGCTGTGCCAGAATGGTTTTTTTCTTCATCCTGATTGGTTGGGAGTCTTGGTCTGTGTTTATTAGTCTTGAAGTTTGTTGTGTTCTGCTTGATTGGTGTTTCTAATATCTTCTGTCTGTTTTGTTGTGTTTTTTTGTCTTGATTGGCTGGCAATATTGTGTTTCATGTATTGGAGGCTTTTAGTGCAGCTTGGCTCTGAGTAAACAGACATTTATTAGGAAGCTAGGTTTCATCTGGGTGCCTGGTTGGGGTGTGTTTGAGCTGGAGCTATCAAGGGGGGATCTGTTTGTGCCCAGGTGTTTGCTTGTGGTGTGGAGATTTTTTTGTTTGTGAGTGTAGGCTTCCAGATAATTGACAGTCTGGTGGAGTCATCTCTTCTATTCATGCTTTCAGGTCTTTTTTCAAGCTCTATGGCTTCTCTGATAATTCTGTAGCTGGGGTTTTCTATAGAAAACCTGAACTCCCTAACTCATGGCAGTTGCTTTCTATCGCTACGAGATGGGTTAGGAGATAACCATCTTTTATTACAAGGCAGATATGCAAAGGATTGGCCATTAAAGAAGAACTTCATCACAAATGTGATTTATGAGGATACCTGATGAACCAATAAATGTACTTTGTTATGGACGTCTTGTTGAGTTTATCTATATCTTCACAGCTCAAAAATCCAATACTGTGCAGAAGACAGAAAAATATATTTTGTTATATATATAAAAAGGTAATGAGGTTATAATGTTACAAGTTTGGTATTATTGACTAAAAGAAAAGTTATTTGAGTAAAAATGAGATGTTAGAGAGAAGGGAATATATAGAAAATAAAATATATGCAACAGTGGCAAGTGTAATGGGGGGACATAACAGGAGATAATATAAATTAAGATGAAATTTTGAATGCTTAATGAATGGTATGAAACTGCTGAGCATAAGAATGATTAGTATATCTTTAATGAAATATTCTATTATCTACTTGTATAAGGTAATGAGGATATAATAAGTTTGTCAATATTGGCTAAAAGAAAATAAGATGGAAAATGCATTTGTCTAAAAATGAGAAGTGTAAACATGTTGAAAATATGATCAAGGACGATAGATAAATTTTTAATGAATTAATGAAATATTCTGTTATATCTGTTATATTTGTATAAGATAATGAGGATATATTGCTGTAAATCTGACAATATTGGTTAAAAGAAACTAAGATGGAAAATGTATTTATCTAAAATGAGAAGTGTAAACATGTTGAAAATATGATTAAGGAAGATAGAGACATTTTAATAAATTAAATATTCTGATATATGTTATATTCTGTTAAATGTGTATAAGGTAATGAGGATATATTGCTGTAAACCTGACATTATTGGCTAAAAGAAAATAAGATGGAGGGTTTGAGGTTAAATTAGAAGAACAACTTAAGAGAAACAATGATTGCTTGGGGAAATTCTTTTGGGATAGACTTAGAAAAATGGCAAAAATTATGGTCTCAAAATTATAAAATGACGATGTCAACAGCATATAAGAAGAATTTGTATGTTTTAAAGGTGGCATCTACACCTGGCACGAATAGCAAGAATGTTCAAGAATAAATCAGAGAAATGCTGGAAGTGTCTTCAGATACCTGGATCATATTACCATATGTGGTGGATGTGTGTGGAAGCCAAAGGATACTGGACTAAAATTCATATATGGCAGGAAAAAATGACAAAACAGCATATAGATTTGAAACCAGAAATATTTTTTGCTGTGGCCCTGACTCTCAAGCCTATGCTGTCAGAGGAAGAGGACCTGGAAGATGAGGAGGAGGAACTGGGAATGCCTTCCTCCCCAGGACCTTCCTCTCTGGCAATGCCTTCCTCCCTGATAATGCCTCAGGTTCCATCAGACAACCAAGAGGAACAGCCTGAGATTAATCAGAAGGGGGCGACCAAGATGGCGGCTTTCCTCCACTCTTCACCTCCACCGGCTGGGTTCCTCGGTTCCTTTTGGGGGGCGGAGAAGGGGGGATTTTTTTGTGGGGGGGATCTGCGTTTCCTTCCTCCGAGAGTCTCGGGAGTGAAAAGGGAATAAAAAGGAGCCTTTTGGTTCAGAGGCGCTTCCTGCTCCACGGCCAAAAGAGGCGGACATTCCCGGGGAAAAAGCTCCGGATCTGCCCTTCGATACGGACAAAATTCCTTCCAACGTGTTTTACTTTGTACGTAAATTGATTTTCTGCAGAAAAAAGTATATAGATTCTTAGTCAGCTTGAGATGGTGGCAAGATAGCAGATTAACAGAGTTGGGAGAGACCCTGGAGGTCATCTAGTCCAACCTACTGGAGTTCTCCAAGGAAAGGAGCGGGAAGCGGAGGAGAAACGGCCAACTTCACTTCGGGATCTCTGTTCGGGGTGGTGTGTGAGGAAAAGGGGGGTCCTGACCCACAGTATGAAGAGGGGGTTGGAGGGGCAGGAGAGCGGAAGGAGCCGCTACGTCCAGACGTTCCCAGCAAGGGAGACGCGGGTTTCAGGGAGGGGAATCGCCTTTTTCTGCCCCGAAACGAAGCGGCGCCTCTTCCTGGTTTAGCGGGTTTTCCGGGGATTCCCTCCCGTTTGGGGGGTGTCTGTGGATGATCCCCAACTTCCCCTCGCTACCTCTCTCCCTCCATCCTTGTCATGCAGTGCAAGAGCTCTTCCCACGGAAGAATCTACCCATGAAATGAACACTTTTGTGTGTGTGTGTATGTCTGTATTTGTATCTCTCTCTATGTGTGTGTGTATGTGTGTGTGTCTCCTCGGACTTTTGAGCTGGGTGGGGCCAGAACGAGAGGAAGCACCAATGGGAAATCTCCCTGCTTCAGCATCATCAGTCTCCGGGCAGAGTCCTTTGTGACTTCAACTGAAGGAGGAGGTAGTTCGGAGCAGAGACGGAAAGTGAAAGTGGATGGGGGGGGGGGGAAGTCCTTTCAGTTTTGGGGGGCTGCAGCTCAAGGGGTGATCATGGCAGGCTCTGCGGGGACCCTCCACTTTCTTTCTTCACGATTCTCAGCTAGACTTTCCTCTGTGTGCATGCAGGGGTGAACCAGATGTCCACTTAGGTTCACAAAATGCCCCAGGTTTTCCTCACAGTGAGTTCAACAAAGTAGAAGGGAGGGAAGGACGGAAGAATGGAACAACATGGAAGAGAAGAACAGAGTTGGGAGGGACCTTTGAGGTCTTCTACTCCAACCTCCTAGTCAGAGGCAGGAAACCCTTATTCCATTTCAGACCATCTCTTTAACAGAATAACAGAGCCGGAAGAGACACTGGAGGTCATCTAGTCCAACCCCATCCCCAAAAGCAGGAGACTGCACCATTTCTGACAGAGGGCAGTCCAGGCTCCTTTTGAAAGCTCCCACAACATCCGAAGGCAACTCCTCTTCCGTGGGTTGATGGCTCTTCCGGCCAGGAAGGGTCATTTTCCTTGCCTTCTTTCTCCTCCTGCTTTCCGGGGTTTTGCAGAATAGGGTGACACACTGGGATGAAGGGGTCTTATTTTTCCCCCACTGAGATCCACAACAGTGATCCTTGTACCTCAAACCAAGCTGCTACTGGTATTTGCGGTGGGTCAGAAAACCCCACAATGCTGGGGGCACAACAGGCTCTCCGGCAGCCCCTTTGCAAGCAAAGGAGCCAAAGACAGAAGATTTGGGGGGGGGGGGGGGGGGGCAGTGTGTGTGTGTGTGTGTGTGTGTGTGTGTGTGTGTGTGTGCACGACTCCCCAATCAACCGGCTAAGAGACCTCCAAGTCCTCGCTGGCTGTGGGGCTGCGCCTCCCCTTCTCCCATCCACTGCAGCCCTAATCTACACCGGATTTGCGGGGGCGGGGGGGGGGCAAAAGGAAGTCCATACTCCCCTCCAGGGCTGTCCTGAACCCGCACTTGACCTGCGGGGCCCCCAAGACTGAAAAGACCCCCCTCCCACTTTCTCCGCTTCGCTCTCTGCGCCCAACTCTCTTCGCCATCGGGTGAACTCAAGGGAGACTGCCCGGAGACCGATGATGCTGCAAGAAGGGAGGATTTTCATTGGTCTTTCAGCTTTCATGAACCCCCCCAATCCCGAAGTTAGAGAAAAACGGCCCCTGCCCCCAATTCAGACCCCCCCCCGATTCCGCCTCCATGCCTTCCTCCCCTCTCTTTGGGGGCTCTTTTGGGGCGGCATCCATGGCTTTTGTTGGGCTCCCGCCGGTGGTGCTGGTGGGGGCGCTGGGCCGGATCCCTGGAAGCGAAGGGAGGAAGGAGACCCCCCCCAAAGGAGGGAGTTTGGGGGGGGGATGAGAAGGGGGAGGGGCCGTTAGTGCTCCTGGGGGGAGAAATGGGCTGAGACCCCATAAGGGAAAGGGGTCGCAGGCAAGAGGGGCGGGAGTTTGAGAATCCTCGATCTCCGTGTGGTCTCTGCTCCCTCGCTCATCCCACTTCGCCCAGCGGAAGGAAGAGGGATCGCCGTCTCCCTTCCTTGTGACCGTGGAGGGGGGGGTCGTGGGAAGGTAGCCGAATTGAAAAGAGACGCAGTCGGACCGCCATTGCCCCCCCGCTTCGTGACTGGGCGGGAATGGGGCCGCGATTTAGACCCGGATCCGGAGTCCCCGAAGCCGGTTACCTGGAAAGAGGCGGAGATGCGAAAGAGGGAAACTGAGGCAGGTTCAGTCCTGAATCCACAAACGCCACCAAAAGTAGAAGAAAAATAGAATTTTTACAAACTTCAGAACCTTTGGTTTTTTTCCCTCTGAGGCTGTGAAGGTCAGGCAGCATTTTAGCCTCGGTCCCTTCTGGGGAGGGTGCTGAATTTGGGGAGGAGACCAGGACTGCCCCTCCCCATGATCCTCCACCGCACCATCAGGACCTGGGAGGGGGCAGGGGGAGCCACGGGGGGGGGGGAACTGATGAATGGGGGGAGTTCTGACTTTCCCCCTTCAATTGCCCCCCCCCGTCTACCCCTCTTGTGAAGGGGGAGGAGACCCTCCCTTTGAGGTAGTCTTTGGGGGGCTGTTTTTTGGGGGGAGAAGAGGGAGCCACAAATCCTAGAAGGGCTGAAGATTAGGGGGAGGGGAGAAGGTGGGGGGTAATCAGAGAAAATGGGGCTTGAGGGAGGGGCTGGGAGACCCCAGAAGGATCCGTCTAGATGTCCTCATTATTCCCCCTCTCCAAATCGAGCCACAAGAAGGCCCAAGAGATTTTGTTTTTACATATGTTACATTTTGTTAAGATGCCCATCTTGTCTGAAACGGTTTGAAGGGATTCCTGCCTGAGGAGGGGGTTGGACTAGATGATCTCCATGGTCCGTTCCATCGTTCTGTTCTATGATGTCTCCTCTATAAGGGGACTCTGGGCGGCTTACAGGTTATGATTGGAAACGGAATATATTGAAGTCTCCTGGTATATATTTAAGTGTATACTATATATATAGTCTCTCCACCGCCCTCCCTCCGTCCGTCCTGCCTGCCTGCCTGTTTCGGGGAAGGGGCCCCGGTCGGTCCCCCTGGGAGGGAAAAGGGGACCGTCGGGCGAAACCTGCGAGGGGGATCCGGCCTGGAGGGGCTTCCAGGGAGGCGGTGGGAGTCCCCGTTTCTCCGGGGCGGCCCAAGGGCTCCTCCTCCCTCGGGCGGCGGGCGCAGAGAAGCGGCGGCTCCGTCCTGGGAGTCTCCCTGAGGCGAAAGGCCCGGAATCTCCTCCTCCTCCTCCCTCGGCTTTCTCGGCCGCTTCCCCTCCTCCGCGCCGGAGCCTCCCGGCCTCCCTCCCTCCTTCCCCCGCGGAGCCTTTCCGGGGGTCTCCTCAGAAGAGGCCGGGGGTCCCTGCCCTTCCGCTGGGAGGCCGAGCCCGAGAACGGCGGCTGCGCGGAGGAGGAAGGAGGATCCGTCCTTTCCCGCCTCGGGGCCTCCCTGCCCAATTCCCTCCCGCCACCCCCGCCAGACCCGAGCTGGGCGTCCAAGCGAGGCTCCCGGTCCTCGTCTTCCCACCGCCCGGCCGTTTCTGAGGGGACTCCGGCACCTCTCGAGGTCTCCTCCGATCTCTGCGCAGCCCTCAGGGCGGAGGCTCCTGAGGGAGGCGAATTCAGATCCACCCGAGAGGCTTTTTCCCTCCGTCTCCACCGACGGTTCCCGGACAGGAGGGAGAGGAAGGCGGAGAAAGAGCCGCCTCCGAAGTCCTTGACAGGGAGCCTCGGAGAAAGGCCTTTCCCCCTACTCCCATTCCCATCATCCCCGCCCCCTCCCTTCCCCCTCCCATGCGGTCCTCTTTCCCGCCCTTTCTGCCATCCTGGCCCTTTGCCCCAAGTCCACCAGGGGGCGCCCTCCTCCAAGGGAAGGGAACTCCAGGTGCTTCCCCATTGGGCCACTGGAGGGCGAACGTCACGGCGGTTTTCTCAGAGGAGGCGGGAAAGGAATTGACATCACTGAGCCTTGCCTCTCTAGGATGCCGCACTCGCTGTCCTGAACACCTGGGGAGGAG
Organism: Pseudonaja textilis; assembly: GCF_900518735.1. Next base: position 15,393 of record NW_020769590.1, read on the forward strand.
GTGAGGATGCGGGAGAGTCTGGCAAGGAGACATCCAGACGTGCCACGGGTGAGGGAGGGGGCTCTTCCTGTGTCCCATGCTCCCCAGCTGCCCTCTGCCCAGGGGAGGGGGAGCCTGGCAGAGGCCCAGCAGGAGACGAGAGAAGCCGGGCAAGGAGGAGGAGGCAGGTTTTGCACCGGGCTTCCCGAGGGCACCATCCTGTCTTTAGAGTGGGAGAGATGCGGGGCCCCTCTCCAGCTGCCTCCTTCCCAGCCCTGCTTGGGGGGATCTGGGCCCTGCAGTGGGAGGAGCTGCTTGGGGCTGCGGGCAGGTTGGGGAAGGGGGTCCAGGGGCTGAATCCCCCTGTCTAATCCTGGGCATTGGTTTTTCTCTCCCTTCCAGATCCGGAACTGCAAAGCTCTCAGCAGCCTTTGCAAGCCACAATTTCCTTGGAGTGGGAAGGAAGGACCAGCAGGGATCCATCCTGTGATGCCAGAAATGGTCCCGTGAAGGAAGAGGCCCCTGGAGACACACACACACACACACATACCGAGTCCCTGGACCCCTTTGGAGTTGCTCTGCCGGAGAGAGGAAGGATGGAGACCCCCCCTTTGGCCAAGGAGGGGAGCAGAAAAGGCCCCGCAGCTCTTCAGCCTGTGAGCTGTGGGGAGAGCTGGACCAGAACCGGGCAGAAGGTCCTGCAGGAGGGAACCATCCTCCCTTCAGAAGTTCCGCCCTGGACCTGCTTCCAATACTGGGAGGCTGAGGGTCCCCGAGGACTTTGCAGCCGACTCCATGACTTGTGCAGGCGATGGCTGAGCCCAGGAAAGCGCAGCAAAGTCCAGATGCTGGACCTGGTGGTTCTGGAGCGGCTCTTGGCTTTCCTGCCCCCAGAGATGCAGTGCTGGGTGCGGGAGTGTGGAGCAGAGAGCAGCTCCCAGGCAGTGGCCCTGGCGGAAGGCTTCCTCCTGAGCCAGGCGGAGGAGCAGAAGGAGCAGCTCCAGAGGCAGGTGGGAGACTTTAGGGAGCTCGGAAGGGAATAAATAGAGTGCTTGAATGCTTCATCCCTCCTTCCCAAATTTCTCCCACGTTCACAATATGTGGCAATTCTCTAGTTGTTGTAGAACATTATTCCATTGTTTTCTCACTCAGCCACATGGATGGATATTGGGGCTTTGAGGTTGTGTTCCGAATATAAGAATCCACTTTATGTCATGTTAATTTTGCTTCTTTTTTCCTTCCTCCTATTTGAAGTGCTGCTCTGTGGAGATCAGAGATCCTGAGGGAAAGAAGAACCCATCAAATCCCCCTCAGGAGTTACTTTTCAGGAAGATCCCTTGGGAAGATCCAAGTCAGGAGATCTCAGGAGGTAATGGAAGATCCTCTGATTCCCCATCTGTCTTGCCTTCCCTCTCTCTTCTCCCCTTTGGAATACCTCCTCTTATTTTGTTAATTATGCATTTTGAAATTATTTATTCCTTACAGAGAAACAAAGAATGAAACTTTCTGGTTTTTATGACGAAGAGCAAACAGCTGTTGAACCTCCAAATCAAGTAAGAGATGGAAAAGATACTAGATTTCTATTCTCCCTTCAGGAAGTGAAGCAAGTGTGCAGAGTGCTCTGTTCTTCTGTTTCCCCCACCTTGTTTGGCCTGGATTATTTTTATGTTCTTCCACAACATGGAAAGCAGAATTGCAGGTTCAAGTTGCTGTCGGCCAGCATAGTTTTCTCTGGTTATCTTGTTCTGCTAGGTTCTCCTCCATTTTGTATTTTGCTAGAAGCAGTTTTTAAAAAATAGGAGTAAACAGTGGCAGGAACTGCTAGAGACCCATTTTTTTTTTGTAATTCTTTGACTCGCAATTTTGCAACGCTGATGAAAAATAGATTGCCACATTACCATTTTTAAAAACCCTTAAAACCCAGGGTCTGCACAAAACCATATGGGCTGCTGCATTTTGCCCCAACTGGAGCCTCCAGATGCTTTTCAAGGGCAGCCCCATGTGGAGCACATTGCAATAGTCAAGACATGAAGTGACTAGAGCATGAGTGACTGAGTAAGGCCCATTGATCCAGGAAAGGGCGTAACTGGCACACAGCCTGAAGTTGTGCAAAGGCCCTCCTGGCCACTTCCGCCACCTGTTCTTCAAGCAGGAGTTGTGAGTCCAAGAAAACCCCTAGATTACACACAGGGTCTGTTTAGGGTAGTGCTACCCCATCCAAGACTGAAGGTGACAATTCTACCTGTTGTGGCTCCAATTCCCGAGCCTGTGCTGTTAGAGGAAGAGGACTTGGAAGATGAGGAGGAGGAACTGGGAATGCCTTCCTCCCCAGGACCTTCCTCTCTGGCAATGCCTTCCTCCCTGATAATGCCTCAGGTTTCATCAGACAACTGAGAGGAACAGCCTGAGATTAATCAGGAGGAAGGCATATCGGAGCTGCCCCTGACAGTGAGTCAAGAGGAAGAATGTTGGCTTGATCCTAAGCAGCGTCGTAGGAAGAAACGTGAGCAGCAACGTAGCAGGCGTGGGAGGGTCAGAGAGTGAGCTGAGTCATTGAGCCACACCCTACAGGGGATAAAAGTGGGTGTGTTGTCGGCTGGAACTTTGTACGGGACAAAGTTTAATCTTGCTTCAGGTTTTCTTTGTGAATGATTTTGTGGTCTGCCTTGTAATTTTCGAGAAGTAGCTTTTTATTTGTTATCAGTTCGGACTTGGCAGGCAGAGCGTGTTGGAATGCCAAGGACATTATCAGTTCCAAAGAATTAACTCTGAAGTCCGAGCCAGTTTGCCTGCCTGTATTTGTGTGAGTTTGTACTCTTTCATCTTTTGGAAAGAAGAAAGGTGAGACAGAACACTACCTGAGCCAACGAACTCCAAACCCAGAGTCACTTGGTCTTGCAAGGGTTTAGTTTCAACCAGTTGCTCCCCATCTAGCCCCTAACAGCCTCCAGGCACTGCGAGAGGGAGGACATGGCATCACTTAACTCACCATGGCCCGAGACATACTGCTGAGTATCATCAGCATATTGGTGATACCTCAGTCCATGGTGATGGATGATCTCATCCAGTGGCTTCATATAAATGTTGAACAGGAGCGGAGAGAGTACCAAGCCCTGCGGAACACCATAAAGCAGTGGGTGAGGGCTGGATCTCTCCCCTCCTATCAACACTGACTAAGAGCAGCCACAGAGGAAGGAAGTGAACCAGGATAGCACAAAGCCTCCCATTCCCATCTCCTGAAGCCACCCCAGGAGAATCCCATGGCCGATGGTATCGAAATTACTTTACTGAAAGGCACTGAAGATTTTGCAGAATCAATGAACTTGATAAAACTTCCCCAAATATTTCTTCAGTGAAAGCAATTTTCAGATTTGCCCATTTTCTCACCTAAAATTAGGACTTGTGTGACACACAGCCATTAAACTTAGTGCATATCTCTGCTTTGGGAATTTGGGAAAATGTAACAGAATAACATTAGGGATCTTGGAGGTCTTCTAGTACAACCCCCTGCTCAGACAGGAAGCCCTGTAACATTTCAGATAAATGGCTGTCCAGTTTCTTCATCAACACCTCCAGTGTTGGAGCACCCACAATTCCTGGAGGGAAGTCATTCCACTGATGAATTGTTCTCACTGTCTGGAAATTTCTCTTTACTTGCAGTTTGGTTCTCTCCTTGAATAGTTTCCATCCATTGCTTCTTGGAACACTGCTATCGTGTCTCCCCTAGTCCTTCTTTTCATGAAACTAGACATACCCAATTCCAGCAACCGTTCTTTATATGTTTTAGCCTCTGGTCCAACTAATATTTTTTCTTGCTCTTCTCTGCACTCTTTCTAGAGTCTCAAGATCTTTTTTACATCTGACAACCAAAACTGGATGTAATATTCGAAGTGTGGCCTTACCAAGGCATTATCAAGTGGTACTAACACTTCATGTCAGCTGGTGCTCCATTCAAAATCGAACAAAATAAATACTTAGACTTCATTAATCAGAGAAAAGATACCTTCTACTGGAAATCAAGTGGTAGCAACAAAAGAATTCTGAATCTGAGATAATGGGCGCATAAATCACATATACAAAGTAATAGCAACGTTCCCACCCCCAATAGTTCAATTGGCTCATCCAATTAAAAGTTGTGTATATCATCATGTGGGCATCTCGGACAAGGTAATGAAATGTACCTGTTTGGAAAACAAATTGGTTACTATCCAAATAACTGTATCCCCCCCCCCGCACTTTCAGGTAATTCCACTATAAAATCCATAGAAATTTCCTTCCATGGAGCAGTTGGTCTCGCCACATTTTCACTGCTGGTTTACCAGGAGGCTGTTTGGCTGAGGCACAGATAGGACAGCTAGCCACATAAGTCTCAATGTCCTTTTTCAAGGTAGGCCACCAAAATTGCCTTTTAACCAAGTGTAAGGTTTTCATGAATCCAAAATGTCCAGCAGCTTTAGAGTCATGAGCTTGCTGCAATATTTGGTTTCTCAGCTTTCCTGGCACATATAATTTGGCCCCCACCCATGCCAATCCATCTCTAACCATACAGAGATGGATTGAGTGAGCAAGGAACCAATCATCAAGTTTTAGAGTGTCTTTTAATTGTGCAGTTAAATCATTTGATAAATCAACTTCCTTTTTCTGGACTCTGGTAACCACTGGAGATGCCAACTGTTTGGTTGGGACAATAGGCCATACCACTTCTTGGCGAGCACTATTATATTGAGGTAATCTAGATACAGCATCCGCCATGAAGTTCTTTCCCCCTAGAATGTACTTCAATGAAAAATTAAAGCGCTTAAAGTACTGTGCCCAGCGAACTTGTTTGGGAGACAGCTTCCAAAGCGTTTTTGAAAGCCTCCAAATTTTTATGATCCGTCCACACCTCAAATAGATGTTTTGCCCCTTCTAAGAAATGCCTCCAGGTTAACAGAACCCAGCGAACTGCAAAAGCTTCTTTTTCCCAGATGGCCCATCTTTTGTTTTCAGTTAGTTTTCGGGAAGTATATGCACATGGTTGCAGAGTCCCCATCTCGTTTGCTTGTAGTAACACCGCCCCGACTGCTACGTCACTCTCATCGGCTTGGATTACAAAAGGAGCGTCCATGTCCGGATGCTTGAGTACTGGTTCAGCAGCAAACAGTCGTTTCAGCTTCTCAAAAGCGGCTTGACATTCCAGGGACCACTCCAGTGGTTTACTAGGCTTTGGTTTCACCTCCCCTTTGGTTTTTAGGAGATTTGTGATAGGCATTGCAATCTTTGCAAAAGCAGGGATAAATTGACGGTAAAAATTAGCAAATCCCAAGAAACTTTGAAGTTGCTTCCTGGTGCGGGGAGGGGCCCATTCCAAGATGGCACGAACTTTCCCCGGAACCATTTCTATGCCATCATATGATATGCGATAGCCTAAATAGTCAATTTTTTCCTGGTGGAATTCATACTTGGACAATTTTGCATATAGCTCAGCAGCTTGAAGTTTTTCCAGAACTGACCGCACTAGTTTCACATGTTCATCACGAGTTTCCATGTAGATAAGAATATCATCAAGGTAAACCAACACCCCTTTGTATAAATGTTCATGCAACACCTGATTGATCATTTGCATGAATACTGAAGGGGCCCCCTGTAGGCCAAATGGAAGAACGTTGAATTGGAAACAGCCCATTGGGCAGTTAAAAGCAGTTTTCCATTCATCCCCTTCCTTAATTCAAACTCAGTAGTATGCTTCTCTCAGGTCGAGTTTCGTAAAAATTTTCCCTTTGGCCAAGTGGGCCAACATATCCTTCATCAAGGGGAAGGGGTACACGTTCTCCACCGAAATAGCATTGAGTTTTCTATAGTCCACAATAAACGAAGAGAGCCATCTTACTTCTCGTGGAACAATACTGGGGCTGCTACCCGGGGTCTAGCAGGTTGGATGAAACCACGTTCCAAATTTCTATCGATAAATGACCACAGCTCTTTTAGCTCCTGTGGTGTCATCGAGTACAGTTTCGGTTTTGGGAGTTTCACTCCTGGCAAAATTTCAATGCTGCAATCTGTTGAGCGATGTGGGGAAGCTTGTCCGAGGCCTTTTCACTTAATACCTCCTTTAAGTCCCAATATTCCTCCGGAATTTTCTCCTCGCCCTTCAGACTCTCAGTGCCAGTGGAGGCCAGCTCAGTGGAATTCTTGAGTTTCAGTTGAGATTGCCCCTCCCCTTCTGGGCGTTGGTCAGTACGTATGCGCAATGATCCCCACCTCCAATCAACGTGGGGTTCCATTTCTGGAGCCAGGGCAAACCCAGTATTAGGGGGCGTTCCATCCCAGGAGCCACAATAAAACAAAAAGTCTATGCTTTCCCATCGTCATTTCTACTGGTTCCATTATGAAATGTGCAGGGCTGCCCCCAGCTACTGATCAATCCAATTGGCAAAAGGCTATGGGTGTTTTTAAAATCTTTAGCCTTAAGCCCATTTTCTCTACTACCTCCGAGCTGATTACGCACCTTGTGCACCCAGAGTCTAACAAGGCCAGCATTTCCCCTTTGGCTCCCGACATGTGTACCCTTAATCTCACTGGAATGGTCATAGGGCCCTTTTTGGACTTACCAGTGAGTCATCGTCCAATTCGGATTCACTCTCTTCAGAAGAGTTGGAGTTCCCAGCTCCTCTCCTTTTGGAGGGGCGATCTCTACAATCTCCACTTTAAGCGCCGTTTCGCGAGGCTTTGCTGGGTTTTTTTCAGGTTTTCTTCCTCCTCCTGGCACCCCCTTTGGCTCTAGCTTGGCATGGCAGTCTGCAGCCCGGTGACCTTCCTTCCCACATCGGAAGCATGCAGTAGTCTTGGGTCTTGCCACTATTCCTCCCTTTTGAGGTTTTAAGGCTTCTCGAGGGCTGGTGGAGGAGGACTTGCTCCAACCAGAACCCTGCCTGTGTCTGTTTTGGGTCAGATCAATTTCCACCTCTGCTGCCAGCACGTACTACAGCTGCAGCTCACTGGGGTCTCTTCTGGCAATACAGCTTTGATATACATCTTCATTCAACCCATCTTTAAAAGCTTCTATCAGGGCTCCCTGGGACCAGCCTCGAATATGACACGCCAGCTCTCTAAATTCCTGGGTGTAGTCGGCCACTGATCTCCGCCCCTGATTTATGGTCTTCATCCTAATTCGGGCCTTAAATTCAGCAAGTGGGTCTTCAAACCTGGCCCGCAGCACAGTCACGAACAGATCATAATTCATCAGCTGAAAGGCATTATTATTATGCAAAGTCACCATCCACTTTGCTGCTGTTCCCTCCAGAGCCCTTGTAACACATCTAACTTTGGCTGCTTCTGAGGAAAAATCCTCTCCATATTCCTCCATATGGCTCCAGACTTGTGCTAGGAAGAATCCTAACTCCTTGGGATCCCCCTCATATTTTACTTCCAACGGAGGCACCTTTGGAGTTCCATGCCTCCTGGCAATTACTCCCCCCACCCCACTGGGGGCCCCTGGGTTGTTGCCTGTTACGCCAGCCCAGGTTGATTTATGGGGGTGGCTGCTCTGATTCTTCTGGATGGGGCTGCCTCCCTCTCCTCTCCCTCATACCTTTGATCAGTTTGAGGTTCTCTGATAGCTTCATTTAAAAGATGCATGGCTTGAGTTAGTAAAAAAACTCTTTCTTTGCTTCTCTTGCCATGGCTGCTCTATTCCACACCAACGGGTAGCGGTCACTCCTGAAGGAGGCTTTTCCTCAGGATCCTTCCAGCTGACTTTCAGGGACCATTTGGATTTTACAGCTGGTTTTTCACCAAGATTTAATTCTGCTAACAAGTCGGCTTCCGCTGCTGCCTCTAACAGCAGGGAATCTTGTTCTCCAGTTACTCCCAGGTCTTCTTGGTCACTGGCTGGATTTGACATTTTGTTCAGACCCACTCAGAAGAAAATTCTCCGAGTGGTCTGGTAACGTGGAGATTCAGAATAATGTCAGCTGGTGCTCCATTCAAAATCCAAGAAAAAAATACTTAGACTCCATTAATCAGAGAAAAGATATCTTTTACTGGAAATCAAGTGGTAGCAACGAAAGAATTCTGAATCTGAGAAAATGGGCACGTAAATCACATATACAAAGTAATGGCAACGTTCCCACTCCAAATAGTTCAGTTGGTTCATCCAGTTAAAAGTTGTGTATATCATCATGTGAGCATCTCCAGGAGGTGATGAGACCTCTGTTGACCTCGACATATTTTGATAAAGAGTTGCAGCTGCACATGGCATAAGATGGAAGCCTAAGCAAGAATCTACCCCCCCAGCTTATACAGTTCTGTTTTGTAACACCTGCAGCTCACTTCCCATAACCAAATCCCCCCTCCTCCCCCCATTACTTCTGACAGCTGAAAAATGCAAAGCAAAGGGAGAAAATCTTGAAGGCTGACACTTCATGTCATCTTGATTCTATCCCTCTAAATGCAGCCTATGATTCTGTTGGGGCTTTTGGGGGCAACTGAAGCATATTGCTGACTCATGTTTCAGTGGTTGTCCACTAGGACTCCAAGATCCCTGTTGCACTTACTACTCTGGAGCCAGATATCACCTATTCTATGCCAGTCCATTTGTTTTTTTCTTTCCTAAGTATAGAACCTTATATTTCTGACTGTTGATTTCATTTTGTTGATTGGGGCCCAATCTGTCGATCCTTCTGTATCTCGAGCTTATCTTCTAGAGTGTTGGTATTCCTGTCAACTTGGTCTTGTCTGCAAATTTGATGAGTTTTCCTTCTATCCTTTTGTCTAAATGAATGATGGAGATGAACAGATCTTGCGAATCCTCCTGTTCTGTTCTTTTTTCCATGTCCAGGAAGGTCTTGTGTCCTTTGAGGAGGTGGCTGTGTATTTCTCTGAGGAGGAATGGTCTCAGCTGGATCCTGACCAGAAAGCGCTGCATTCAGAAGTCATGCTTGAAAACCATAGGAACGTGGTCTCTCTGGGTAAGAATTTTTTAGTCCCTAATCAAAGAGTTCAAGAAAAAAGATTATAGTCAGTTTTTTTTTTTATTAAAAAGCCAATAATCAGATATTGTCTCCTGGAAGGGAGAAGGAAAGGATCTGGCCTTGTCATGCTTCATGGCAGGAAAGAGTTAATGTCTCTTTGCTTGGATTCTTTCTCTGCCATTTCTTATCTGTCTTTTTCAAAATACAGATAAGAACTTATATGTGGAGGCTGAAAAGAACGAGGTGTGCTTTTATGTGTCCTCTGGAGGTCGTGTGAGGGGAGTGTGTTGTCATTTGTCTTCTGGAGCTTCCCTAAATTGTGTGAGAACAGAACTTTCATGCTCAGCCCATGGAAGAGCATTCTCCCAATCCAATTCAAAAACAAACGCCTCATGCAGTGTGACTCAGAGCATCCTAGGATACAAGTTATCCCCAAGTTATGACAGTTCACTTAGCAACCGTTCCAAGTTATGACCAGCCCTCCTCCAGTATTTGAGACCCAGTACCCTCTTTGTTTTCAAAGACTTTTTACCTGGATCACACAAGATTAGATCACACGAGATTAGTAGCCTGAGATCTTGCACTATTGATCTTATGTGATCTCGTACTAAAGTACTTTTGCCTCCATTCTCTAACAAACAACACCTGTACCAGATATGGCCAACGAGCCCTTGCAAGCCAATGAGACTTTGGGGCAGTGAAATAGCCATTCTTGAAGCATCCCAACCTTTCCAGTTTCAGCACAAAGCATTTATAAGCCAATGGAATGTTTCAGCAAGGGATTTATCTCCAAAGTCTGATCGCTGGGATTGAGGAATAGGCCGAGCGGGGGTCCTCCCCACCAGACAGACACCATGGAGCAGCTGCTCCAAGGTACATCAGGGAAGAAGTAGCTTGTTTCAAAATTGTTTCATTTCTCACAGGTCTCTGCTGAAAGTAACCCACCCCAATAAATCTTAAGTTTTCTCCTAATTCCTCCTTGGAAGTTTCCCCTGATTATTCCTTAACTCAAAACTGACTCTGAGTGAGATTTGCATATATAGAGATAAATATAAGAAAGGAGATGTTTTCTAGATATTTTCAAAGCTTTCATGACTCATGAATATAGAAATCATCATGTCTATATCACACCACTATAAGCTTGCAAACACAACGTAGTGCAATTTTGGAGAAATTCAGAAGGAAATTCACTTGACTTTCTACACTTAGATCTTTTTCTCTAACTTTGTTATCATTTTCATTTCTTTGTAGGTAATAATCGACAGGAAAATCAAGATTACTGTGAACTGTTCCAAGTGATCAGTGCTAAAGATGCAACTGAGAAGTTAGGAATTCGAATGGAATTCGAAAGCCATGAGAGAAACCAGTCAAAGAATTGGTATCAGGAAAGCTCATCTTCCACTGATGTTCCGATGCAAGACTTTCTTGCCCAAGAAGAGAAAATAAGGAAAAAATATACTGGAAAAAGTGTGAAGCTAATAAAAGCTGAAGTACAAGTAAATGAACACAATTTAACCCAAAACAAAGGAAAAGATGCTATAAGAAGACACAATGGACAAAATTACAATGGGACATTCATTCTTTCTCATGGGAATAACTTTCTTATATCTCAAAAAGCGATTGACACAAAAGAGAAGCCTTATAAATGTTTGGAATGTGGAAAATGTTTTAAAACAAGCAGGGAACTTACTTTCCATGAAAGGATCCACACAGGCGAGAAGATGTATAAATGCATGGAGTGTGGAAAGACCTTTGCTTGGAGCAGTGGTCTTAGAAGCCACAAAAAGATCCACACAGGGGAGAAACCGTATAAATGCATGGAGTGTGGAAAGACATTTACTCATGGTAGTGGACTTAGAAGCCACAACAAGATCCACACAGGGGAGAAACCATATAAATGCACGGAGTGTGGAAAGACCTTTGCTCAAATAGGTCATCTTATTTCTCATAAGATGATCCACACAGGGGAGAGGCCGTATAAATGCATGGAGTGTGGAAAGACCTTTGCTCGCGACAAGAATCTTAAAAGGCACGAAAAGATCCACTCAGGAGAGAAACCATTTAAATGCATGGAGTGTGGAAAGTCCTTTGCTCATAGACATAAGCTTACTGCCCATATGATGATCCACACAGGGGAGAAACCTTTTAAATGCATGGAGTGTGGAAAGACGTTTGCTCAAAGAGGTAATCTTATTTCCCATAAGATGATCCACTCAGGGGAGAAGCCATTTAAATGCATGGATTGTGGAAAGACCTTTGCTCAAAGATGTCATCTTATTTCCCATAAGATGATCCACACTGGGGACCAGCCGTATAAATGCATGGATTGTGGAAAGTCCTTTGCTCATAGATATAAACTTACTTCCCATAAGATGATCCACACAGGGGAGAAACCATATAAATGCAGGGAGTGTGGAAAGACCTTTGCTCAGAGAGTTCATCTTATTTCTCATAAGATGATCCACTCAGGAGAGAAACCATATAAATGCATGGAGTGTGAAAAGACGTTTACTCGTGGCAGTGATCTTAAAAGGCACAAAAAGATCCACACAGGAGAGAAATCATTTAAATGCATGGGATCTGGGTAGTTCTTTGCTCCTAGATATAAACTTATTTCCCATAAGATGATCCACACGAAAGAAGCCATATAAATGTATCGAATTCAGAAAGACCTTTGCTCATAGATGAAATGTTATTTCCCATTAAAATTAGGTGAAGGAATATTATTGTTATGTAGGAATTAAATACAAAGCGGGTTGACAATTAGAAACATTTGACATAATTAACATAAAAAGTATAAATAAGCTAATACAAGAAGTGAGTTAAAATTATTTTGTTACACTATCATTATTGTTGCTGGTATATATGTTGTTTGTTTTTTCTTTTGCATTTTCTTTTGCATTTTCGTAAATGACATGCCCTGACAATACACTGTATTCAAAATGTTTATGAACAAAACATATACTCAAATAAAATAAAGTAAAATGCATGGAATGTAGAAAGAGTTTTGCTCAGAATGGTCATCTTATTTCTCCTAAAAGGTTCCACGCTGGGGAGAAACTACTGTATTATAGCAATGGCAATTCCACTTAGACTTATATACCACTCCACGATGCTTTACCACACCCTCTGAGCAGTTTACAAAGTCAGCTTATTGTCCCCAGCAATCTGAAAAGAAGTATATAGATTCTTAGACGTCTTGAGATGGTGGCAAGATTACAGATTGACAGAGTTGGGAGGCACCCTAGAGGTCATCTCGTCCAACCCCATCGAAGTTCTCCGAGGAAAGGAGCAGGAAGCGGAGGAGAAATGGCCCAAACTTTACTCCGGGATCTCCTTTCAAGGCTGCCTTGCGAGGAAAATGGGGGGATCCTTCTGACCCCCAGAAGGAAGGAAAGTGGGGGTTGGAGGGGCAAGAGACTGGAAGGAGCCGCTTTCTCCAGACATTCCGAGCAAGGGAGATGCGAGTTTCAAGGGGGTGGATTGCCTTTTTCTTCCCCCAAAGCAAAGTGAAGCAGAGCCTCTCCCTGGTTTAGTGGAGGGTTTTCCGGGGCTTCCCTCCCGTTTGGGGGGTGTCTGTGGGTGACCCCCGACTTCGACCCCCTTGTCATCTAGTGCAGCAGCTCTTCCAACAGCAGGACCTGTCCACAAAATGAACACATGTTTTTGTGTGTGTTTTGTGCGTGTGTGTGTGAGAGAGAGAGAGAGAGGAGGAAAATGTGACAGGGAGGAAGGGTTTTTCTTGCATTTATGTGCTGGGCGGAGCCAGAACAAGCTGAACCACCAATGGGAATTCTTCCTGTTGAAGCATCATTGGTGTCTGGGCAGAGTCCTTTATGACCTGAAGTTTGGGGGAGGGCGTTCGGGGACAGAGAATGAAGCTGAAAGTGGGAGGGGGGATCCCTTCAGTCTTGGGGGGGGCTGCAGCTCAAATGGGGATACACTTTCTTTGCTCTCTTGACAATTCTCAGCTTCACTTTCCTGTATGTGCATGGAGGGATAGACTAGATATCTGCTGAGGTTCCCAAACTGTCCCCTCCCCCCGTGGAGCCTGGTCCTTCTCAGAAAGGGGCCTCTTTCTAACTAACTCAGGGGAGGGTCTGTGATAGGGGGTTTAGGGGCTGGGGGGTCCTTGGTCCCCTCCGCAAATTCAGAGGCTCCCCCAGAAGGGATCTGAGCTCCCCTCTAGCTTGACTTTCAAAGCCTCAAATTTGAGATTCAGAAGAAATAGTGAAGTTTCTGAAGGTGCCAAAATTCTTTTTCTTATATATTTTGATGGCATTTTTGGATTCAGGGCTGAAAATGACTCAGTTTCCCTCTTTCTCTTTCCACCTCCTTCCTCTTTGAATGGAAGAATATTTGGGGGGGCTCTGAAGTGATTCGGGCCTTACCCTTTTCCCAAAGTCTCTCCTGGGGGACCCAGCCCCCTTCTTCCCCCCTCCGTCCCCCAGCATCCATGGGTCCCTCCCAGCCCCTCCTTCTCGGGCATCTCCTTCCCCCCTTTACTTCCAGTGCACCACCCCCATCAACAGCTGGGGGACCCCAGCAGAGCCCATGGGTGCTGCCCCACAAGCGCCCCCCCCCATGAAGGGAGCGACCTGGATGTTTCCACCTCCAGAAGCAGAATTGGTGGGTCTGGACTGAGTGGGAGATGAAGAGTTAGGAGAGCGAAGGTTCCTCCTTCTGACTTGTGGGTCTTTTCCCCCACAACAAGGTTTCTGTCCCAATTGGGGAGCATCTTCAGCGGAGTGGAGGGGAAAGAGTTAAAAAAGAGCTTCCTTCCCTCAAAGTCAGCCTGGAGAGGAGCCAGAAGCAGAAGAACCAATTGGAATTCCCCGTGATGCAGCATCATCAGTATCCGGGCAGGGTCTCTCTCGCTTTCACCCATTGGAGGAGACAGTTGGAAGCAGAGACAGAAGCGGAGTTTCAATGACAACAATGTCACACACAAGGCAGAATTGCAGAGTTGGAAGGGACCTCAGAGGTCTTCTAGTCCAACCCCCTGCTCGGGCAGGAGTCCCTTTCCTGTCTCCTTTTGGAAGCCTCCAGTGATGGAGCAGCCACAACCTCTGGAGGCAACTTTTCTTCCACTGGTTCATGGCTCTCACTGTCAAGAGATTCCAGGTTGCTTCTCTCCTTGTTCAGTTCCCATCGATCAGTTCTCGTACTGCCTTCTGGTGTGTGGAGAGCAGGTGGACCCCCCCCCCTTCTTTGAAGCAGCCCCCCAGGTGTTGGAAGATTGTTCTCATGCCACCCGCAGTCCTTCTCTCCACTAGACAAACCGTACCTGATTCCAGTTCTTCCTTAAGTTCCAGCTCTCTAACCATCTTTGTTGTTCTCTGTACTTCTAATCTTCTAGTCGGATGCCCAGGCCAAGGCAGAAGCCCTAGGGGGTCTTTCCTGCCAACTCCATGCAGGAGTGGCTGGGGGGGGCGGGGGGCTTCGGTGGGGGGAGAGCCAATGGGGAGAGGGAGGCTCAGAGGCTGGAAGGGACCTTAGAGGTCTTCTAATCTGACCCCCTGGCCAAGGCAGGAGGAGCCCTTATCCCACCCCGGACAAACGGCCATCCAGCCTCTTCTGGAAGACCTCCAGGGATGGAGACCCCAATTCCAGGTGGGGGAGGGGCTGCTCCATTGATCCATGGTTCTCCCAGTCAGGAAATCCCATTTTCCCTCCCAGGCTGATCAACCTTCTCCAGGCTTCGGCCTGTCAGCTGAGGGGCGATCCCTGGAGATAGTGCTCTACTCCGGGATTTGTCTCTGGGATCCCAAGTGAGCAAGGGAGATCCCCAGGGCAGGAGGGGGACTCTGGTCGCTCTTCCCCTCCAGGAAGGGTAGCAAGCGGAGTTTTCCCCCACCCAGAGCCCAGCCAAGACCCCCAATCCCTGCTTCTCTTCCGGCCCAAGCCCAGAATTCAGGCAGGTTTCCCGTCTGAGCAGCGGCTCCTCGGTCACCCTCCCCAATTCTCAGTCGAAGGACAAAGGACCCTCCCTGCAGTTTCCCTCCCTGGAAAACTTGATGGCGTTTTTGTCTGCAACTCTCTCCAACTCTTGTATGTGTGTCGTACAAAACTTCCTTTTAAGAGAAATATCGTTTCCAAATAAACATAGCTTTTCCCAACTTTCCAAATCTCTGCCTTGATTTGAAATAAACCTTTAAGCTCAAAAAATCTGACAAACATTTTATGTTATTGAAGATCCAGATTCTCCTTTCCTGCTGTTTGCCAGAGAACCTTATTCACTCACTCACTCACTCAGACACACCCAAAGAGAGCTTCTTCCTCCAACCTCCATCAGCTGCAAAGGTGCTTGGGTTCCGCTTCCCCAGCCTGAAGTGCTGGGCTCCTCCAAAGCGTAACTGAGAAAGTGGCCAGAATCCAGCAGGCAACAAGCCTGGATTCTTCAGGGATTGTCCTCCTCCGCCCCATGGCTGAGCCTCCAGGTGGGGGAATAGAATAAAATAGAACAGAACAGAACAGAATTCTTTATTGACCAAGCATGATTGGACACACAGGGAATTTGTCTTTGGTGCAGAAGCTGTCAGTGTTCATAAAGAAAACACATCCTGACACCCCATTGCCTACAGATGAGGGGAGTTGCCACCTTCAGCCTCCATTTTTTCAGAGGTTGCAAACAGGAGAAAGAATCATCAGCCACTAAAGAAAAAATATCCTTTTGCATCGGAGAGCAGAATTAATCCATGACGGCTGCAGAAAAAGAGATGGGGAAGAAAATTAGAATATAAAAGAGACATTTTTAGTGTAAATAACGTATTTTTCTTCCCCTTTCAGCCCCCCCATCCCCAAGGTAGGCCCACACTGCAGCGGGGTGGTTGAGAAGCAGGAAGGATAGAGAATCTACCATTTCAGGGAAGAAAAGGCTGGATGCTTCCTATGAACAAAGAAGATGGGGCTAGGATAGGATGGCAGCAAAGGGGGGAGCCTGGGGTCACGTGGCCAGAAGGGGGGTCAGGAAGAAGAGCCTGTCGAGGTTCCAAGTAGTGAACTCAAATGAGTCTCCATAGGGTGCCAAGAAGGATCATCTCAGACTGTGGGGGGCTTCAGTTTATGGCAAAGTTTTGGAGGGAGTTCATTAAGTTGATAGGGTCATCATTCTCAAAGACGTAACTCCACCTTCCATTCAAGTACGGACGGACCTGCAGAACGAGCTAACGCAATGATAGAACCTGAGATGTTGTGTTCATTATCAGCAATCTAGCTGGGAAGATCTCCCAGAAAGGGTGGGTTCCTAACAAAATGGGGGGAGGGGGGAATTTAAACCTGGGGGGGGGCTCCCTCCCTTCCCTCCTTCCATTCTGTTTTGCAATTTCCCAAAACTTGAAAAAATTCTGGGAAATATTTTGTTTGTGTGTACTTTTGTTTTTGATTGCAATACTTTTTCAGATCTCTGTAAAGAAAAGCTGCCCAAAATCCAAAAAATTGCTATATCCACAGAAGGGAGATTTTGTTCAGACATGTTTTTTTCAAAGGAACAATTAAGCAATTAAAAACTCACCTATAACTAGTAGGATGGGTTGAGATGGGGGGAAAGAGAAGAAACTCACCTGCTGGAGGTTGGACAGAAATTGCTAAATGGAGAAAAAGAGCCAGTCAGGACCTTCGTGGGCTGGAGGACTCAGGGAGTCCCCCTCCCCATTGATAGCCCATAATAGGTTGGATGATCTTCCCTTAATAGCCCCAAATATAGAAGTTCCCAAAACTATTCCTCAGGGGGGCCCTCTTGGCCACCTGCTGAGCTCGAGGAGAGGCCTCCCCTAGATGGTCCCCTCCCCACAACCTCTCCTCCAGCCACCCAGA
This sequence comes from Pseudonaja textilis, assembly GCF_900518735.1. Next base: position 32,138 of record NW_020769590.1, read on the forward strand.
CTCACCTTTCTTGCTCTTCAGGTAGGAGAAGAGCCCCACAGGGAGGAAGTCCACTCCTATCAGGGCCCCCATGATCCCCGTTCAGAGTTTGCTCCTGGCAGAGCTGGAGGAATGGGGCTCTGGGGAAGGAGAAGGAGCTTCACTTGAGTAGGAGGATCTTTATATAGTTTCTCTCCTGAGTGGAGCTTTTTGTGGTTTCTAAGGCCACTGCTATGAGTAAACGTCTTTCCACACTCCATGCATTTATAAGGTTTCTCTCCTGTGTGGATTCTTTTGTGGATTCTTAGGTCACTGCTCTGAGAAAACGTCTTTCCACACTCCATGCATTTATACGGCTTCTCTCCTGTGTGGATCATCTTATGAGAAATAAGATGACCTCTTTGAGCAAAGGTCTTTCCACACTCCATGCATTTATATGGTTTCTCTCCTGTGTGGATCATCTTATGAGAAATAAGATGACCTCTTTGAGCAAAGGTCTTTCCACACTCCATGCATTTATATGGTTTCTCTCCTGTGTGGATCCTTTTGTGTATTCTTAGGTCACTGCTATGAGTAAACGTCTTTCCACACTCCATGCATTTATATGGTTTCTCTCCTGTGTGGATTCTTTTGTGTATTCTTAGGTCACTGTTATTAGCAAAGATCTTTCCACACTCTGTGCATTTATAGGGTTTCTCTCCTGAGTGGATC
>NW_020769590.1:39247-77967 GCF_900518735.1 Pseudonaja textilis
CGGGGGTGGCAGTGGGGGCAGAAGCGGCGGGGGGGTGGCGGGGCAGAAGCGGTGGGGGTGGCGGCAGGGGCAGAAGCAGCGGGGGTGGCGGTGGGGGCAGCGGCGGGGGTGGCGGCAGAAGCGACGGGGGTGGCGACGGGGGCGGCGGCGGGGCAGAAGCGGCAGTGGTGGCGGTGGGGCAGAAGCAGCAGCGATGGCACGGGCAGAAGTGGCGGCAGTAACAGCAGGAGGTGGCGCTCTGACGGCGCCCGCCTTTTCTCTTGCTGCTTGGCCTGGCGCTCTCCTCGCCCCGCCTCACGCCTGCCTCTCCTCCTCCTTCTCGCTGGCTGTGGCACGATGGTTGGGGTGGGCATTGGGCCGCATTATGAGGCGACCTGGGCCGCATGCGGCCCGTGGACCGCGGGTTGGACAAGCCTGGCTTAAACAATCCATCAAAAAGGAAAAAAATACTTTTGAAACTTGAAAAGCTGAAATTGGACATAATATGTCTTCAAGAGATTCATATTAAACCACAAGAACAGAAATATTTACAAAACAAAAAGTTAGGGAAACTATACACATCGCTAACAGAGGAAAAAAAGAGAGGAGTAGCATTATATATCAAAGAATTGAAACTGATTTATAATGACAAGATTGGAAGAATATTAATTGCAGAGGTTGTTATACAAAACCAAAAGATTTTACTAGTAGGGATATACGCCCCCAATACAAATCACAATGAGTTCTATAAAACTCTATATGCAAAATTAATAGAATTAGGCAAGCGTTGTACTACCAAGCTGCAAACTTGACGTGGGTTAAAGAATGGATAACATTAAGGAAAACCAGATTGTTGACATTAGAAGGTCATGATTTGTTGTTGGGCTGGCATGCTTTTTTATGGTACAAGGGAACTAAAACACAGGGGTATTTTAGAAGGCATTATATACGGGAGTCTCTGTGGTTGAATTGGGAGAAGATAAAAAAACAGTGTTATTTGAAAATTCCAGTTTGGTTATCGACGATAGAAGCGTTTTCTTATCCTATAATCTATAAAAAGGAACAAACAGTTAACTATGGGGAATTATTAGATGAAAAGGGTGAACTTAAATCGATGCAAAAATTGGAAGAACAAGGTATACGGATGAATTGGTTTTCATATTTGCAAATATATTCAAAGTACTATGAGGATTCCAAAGCAGAGGGATTTTATGATAAGCAAACTGACTTGGATAAGATTTTGATGGGTACTGATGAAAAGGTGATTAAAAAATTGTATGGTTATTTATTGCAAATTAAGCTTGAGGAAGAACAAGTTAAAGAAACTATGATTGCGTGGGGGAGGAATTTTGGATATGGGATTGATTTAGAGAAATGGCAGAAATTATGGTCGCAAAATTATAAAATGACAATGTCTACAGCCTATAAAGAAAACTTGTATAAGATGTTTTACAGGTGGCATTTTCCCCCGACAAGGATAGCAAGAATGTTTAAGAATAAATCCGAAAAATGCTGGAAATGTCATCAGAAACCTGGTTCATACTATCACATGTGGTGGACTTGTGAGGATGCTAGAAAATATTGGACTAAAATCCACATGTGGCTGGAAAAAATGACAAAGAAGCATATAGACTTGAAACCGGAGTTTTTTCTATTGGGAATACTACCAGATACTTATAGTAAAGAGTTGAAATATTTGATTGTAAATGTATTGACTGCTGCTAGGATTGTATTTGCAAAAAATTGGAAAAATGAGAAAATTCCATTGCAAGAAGAAGTTGTAAAGAAAATTTTGGAATGTGCTGAGATGAGTAGATTGACTTTTGAAATTAGAGAGCAAGAAGATAAACAATTTTATTTAGTTTGGGATCTTTTCTATCAATGGTTGAATGATGAAATATTAAAATATAAAAGTTAGATAATAAGGAATAATAATGACTTTATTTTCCCTTTCCTTTTATTGGTTTTTGATACTATATTTATATAATAGTTTTCTTTGTTTCTTTCTTTTTCATATTTGGGATAGAATTGGTATGATTATAAGATTTGTTTTAGAATAAAATATTTAAAATATAGTTATCTCATAAAGGCATGACCGAATAAAAGTTTAGTCAAATTTTTTTTTTTTTTCTTTAATAGAGATACTAGGATTTATAAATTTGTATTGATAAGAGTATTATATAAAGTAACTGTAATTGTGACTATGAGGTGAATGCACAAAACCGATGGACCAACCGACTTACGGTGTGTACAAAAATATGGGGGAGCTGATACTTTTATGTTTTGTTGTTGTGTTTTTTATGTTAAAAAAATAATAAAAATTTATATATAAAAAAAAAAAAAGAATTAGGCAAGCCTATGATATGCATAATTGGCGACTTTAATGCAATTTCTAACAATAAACAGGATTACGCCAGTGATCAAAAATATCCCCCAAAAAGAGAAATACTTTGCCTAAATGTTTTTTCGATATTGCTGAGGAACCCAGATTTAGTAGATGCATGGAGGAAATGGAATCCGGAAGTGACCCAGTTTACCTTCTACTCCAATCCACACAAATCCTGGTCAAGGTTAGATATGGCATGGATGAATAATGATTTACTTAAGGATATAAAAAATATACTGTAGAAATTTTAACCAACACTTGGGCAGATCATAACCCATTGCAAATAACTTGGAAAACCCAAACTTTAAAAAAAGCTAGGTGGACACTTAACCCACAACTATTGAAACAAAATGGATACACTCAAAAAATTAAGGAAGAATTAGAGATATTTTTTAAATTCAATAAAAAATAAGGTACTTCGTTGCAAATATTTTGGGACACAATGAAGGCATACCTAAAGGGTATATTGATAGCCTATACAGCCAAAAGAAATAATGGAAGAAACAAAACTTGTTAATAAAAAGACTAAAAGATTTGGAAAATAGACTAATGAAAGCCCCAAGGGACTAACAAATAAAAAATGACTTGATATTACTTAAACATGAATTGAATATACTGTATTAGACCAGGAAGATTTAATTAAGACAATGCTATACACAAAACAAAATTATTTTGAATATGCAAACAAACCCAGAAGATGGTTAGCGTATAAACTGAAAAAAGAAAACCAAAAAAGAATTATATACCAATTGCAAGATAATAATGGGATATTAGAGACGGAATTGGAGGAAAAGAAAACAATCGTAAGAGACTATTTCGAGAATTTATATAACCAAGAAGAAATAGACGCAAATAAATTAGAATATTTGAAAGAAAGTACATTACTGCCATTAACAGAAGATAAAAGGGAGATATTAAATAAGGAGATAACTTTAGATGACTTAAAAGAAGCGATTAAAAGGCAAAAAAGAAATAAAACTCCAGACCCAAATGGGTTGCCAAGCGAATTATACAAAGAGATTGGAGAATCACTAGAAAAGTTGTTCCTAGAGATTTCCAATTAGGAAAGAGGCAAGAGTCCCGGAATCGTGGAAGGAGGCCCATATTATATTGATCCCTAAAGAGGGTGCAGATGCTACCCAGGTAAAAGATTACAGACCAATATCTCTTTTAAGCACAGATTACAAAATTTTTATGAGTGTGATGGCGGAAAGATTGAAGCTAATTCTCAATGAAAGAATTCACCCTGACCAGAATGGATTTCTTCCCATGAGACAGATTAGAAATAATACAAGAATGATAATTGATTTATTAGAATACCATGAAACACATCCAGGAAGCCAAGTTGCTCTGGTCTTCCTAGACGCACAAAAGGCATTTGACAACCTAAACTGGGAATTTATGAAACGCCACATAAACTTGATGAAATTCGGGGATAACTTCACAAATATGTTAGATTCAATTTATTTAACTCAGAAAACAAGGGTAATGATAAATGAAGAATTTACCAATCCTTTTGAAATAAAAAGGGGTGTCAGGCAGGGATGCCCATTATCACCTCTGCTTTTTATTACAATATTAGAAACATTACTGGACAGAATTAGAATGAATGAGAAAATTAAAGGTACTAAGATTAAGACAAGAATATAAACTACAGGCATTTGCTGATGATGTAGTCGTTATTATAGAGCAGTGGTCCCCAACCACTGGGCCCCGGACTGATACCGGTCCGTGGATCATTTTCTACCGGGCCACTGGTTTGCTGGGCGCCGCCATCTTGTTTTGATGAGAAAGTGCTTCCGGGTGAGCTTTTCCGGTTGGAAAGCGGTGTTTGGGTGCTGAAGGAATCCTCGCGCCTTAGTTTCATTGAAGGGGGTGGCTTCGAACGAAGAGCCGTCCCGATGGCAGAGGAGATTAATAAAGCACAAAAAAGCACAAAAAGGGTACAAAGGAGGAGTTGAAGGCGGCGGGGAGAAGTGGGGGATGGCTGGCTGGCCGGTGGCTCAGCTCGCCTTGCCTTGGTCATGCATGCTGATGCCAGTAACGGGCCGTGGATCATTTTGTGATGCCAGTACCGGGCCGTGAAACAAAAAAGGTTGGGGGCCACTGTTATAGAGGATTCAATAGAGTCAGGATCAACCTTATTAAAAGAAATTGATAAATTTGGTAAACTAGCTGGGTTGAAAATCAGTAAGGAAAAAACCAAAATGTTAGTTCAAAATATAACAAATAATAAACAAAAAGAACTAGAAGAAATAGTGGAACTACAAATTGTCAATAAGATTAAATATTTAGATATATGGTTGAGACCCAGAACAATAACTTTGAAAGAAGACAATTATGTTAAACTAGTACAACAAATAGGAAGAGATTTGGAGATATGGAACAAAATGCAGATTTCTTTATTAGGCAGAATTGTCACAATTAAAATGAATGTTCTTCCTAAACTGCTTTATTTATTCCAAACGATGCCTATGTTATTGGATAAATTGTTTTTCAAAGAATTGGATAAAATTACTATGAAATTCATATGGGCAGGCAAGAAATCAAGAATTAAGAAAAATTATTTACAAGATAATAAAAGCAAAGGTGGCTCTGGTCTCCCTGCCTGGGAAACCTATTATAAAGCAACAATGTTAATGTGGATAAAGGATTGGATTAAATTGGATAACAAAAGAATTCTAACATTAGAAGGATATGACTTACAAATAAGGTGGCATGCCTTTTTGTGGAACCTGAGTAATAAAAGTCACTCATACTTCCAGAGACATACTCTACACAAATCTTTGATAAAAACCTGGTCTGATATTAGGAAAAATCATTATATTAAAGTTCCGTTATGGTTGTCAACAATGGAGGCAACGTTCCACCCTAATACAATGGACATCAGTAAAAAGCTCAAATATTACCAAATTTTAGACAAAGAAGGAAAGCTCAAATCGACCCAAGAGTTAGAAAACCAAGAAATAATGATTGATCGTTGCTCCTATTTCCAAATAGCAATAAGATATGAGAAAGATTTAAAAGAATTTGGAATAGAATCAAAGAGTACGAAATTTGATAAGATACTTTTGGGCCCAGACAAAAATATGATGTCTAAATTATATAATTATCTATTGGAATATGAATTAGCAGAGGAAATTGTGAAAGGACCAATGATAGCATGGGCAAGAAATTTCGGCCATAATATAGACTTAGAAGACTGGGAAGAAATCTGGCAGAGAAATCTTACAATAACTAAATCTGTTTCTTATAAAGAGAACTTATATAAAATGATATATAGACGGCATCTAGCACCCTCCAGATTAGCAAAAATATATCCAACATCCAATCCAACTTATTGGAAATGCAAAGGGAACCATGGTACCTACTTCCATCTCTGGTGGACATGCCCAGTGGTCAAAATTTTTTGGATTAGAATCAAAACTTGGGTTAGAAGAAATTGTCCAGGGTGGATTGCAGTGGGAACCTATCATTAAGGAAGGTTATCCCTCTAAAGTAAAATATTTGATATCCATATCCTAACAGCGGCATGTATCTCACTGGCTCAATTTTGGAAATTGCCTAATATACCAATACAATTTATTATTCAAAAAAATTGTGAATGTGCAGAAATGGAAAAACTCACACTAAAATTAAAAGAGGAGGAATTTTACTCGACCTGGAATAAGTGGTATGATTGGCTAGAACGTAAAAAAAATGAAAAGGGGAATCAAGGGGTGAAAATAAACTTATGAAACAGATTATGATACATACAACAGCAAACAGGAATCATTAATGTCAGTCTTAGACTTTCTCATACTTTAAACAATCAATAGAAGGAATTCATTGGTAAAAATAAATAAGTATAATCCAACAAAAAATTTTAACAACAGAACATCATGTTTGATAGAACATAAATAACAGAGAACTCATAGGAAGTAAGAAATAACTGCCACATAATATAATTTAGGAAATATTTAACTCACTGTCAAATATATTAAAGGAAAGTTGAATAAGTTTTACCACAGAGATTATGGTAACGTTTGTCTGTATGAATGTTTGTTTTTTGAGTCTGTATATTTGTATATTTTAATTTTTTGTATTCAATAAAGTTGATAAATTAAAAAAAAAGAAATGGAAAAATACAGATAACAAATAGCACAGAAAGTATCTAAACAAAGAGACATTGACTCTTTCTTTCTTTGGAGCACGACAAGGCCAGATCCTTTCCTTCTTCCTCCCAGGAGACAATATCTGATCAGTGGTATTTTAATAAAAAACTAACTAGAAGCTCTCTTCTTGATTGGGGACTAGAAAACTCTTACCCAGAGAGACCACGTTCCTATGGTTTTCAAGCATGACTTCCGAATGCAGCGCTTTCTGGTCAGGATCCAACTGAGACCATTCCTCCTCAGAGAAATACACAGCCACCTCCTCGAAGGACACAAGACCTTCCTGGACATGGAAAAAAAGACAAGAACAGGAGGATTTACAAGATCTGTTCATCTTCATCATTCATTTAGTCAAGAGGATACAAGGAGAACTCATCAAATTTGCAGACAAGATCATATTGGCAGGAATACCAACACTCCAAAAGACAAGCTCGAGATATAGAAGGATCGACAGATTGGGCCCTGTTAGGAATGTAAGTCCCCTAACAGTTGGGTTGGAAATATATAATCCAGGATAGACATTTTAATACTCTCTTTAAAATTGTAATTGGGTGTGGTTCCTCAAACAGCCATAAGATGGAGCCAGAAACCTGGTTTCCCAGAGTGTTGCTAGTTGCTATATGGTTGATGTTCTAATGTTTCCTGTTTTTGGTTCCTGCATTTCCCTATTGACTATTGCTGATCATCGTTATTCTTGGATTAATGTGAGTCTGATTACTGACCTGTTTATGATACTGGACTTTGTTATTGGATTATCCTTGGACTGAAAACTGACTGCTATAACCGTGTATGACTTGGACTGTTTGTTGGACTTTGCTTAACCGTTTACTGGAAGTAAAACCTACATTTTACTATACAGTGTAGCTGTCTGCTGTGTGTGTTATTCAACATTACTCTCACTACGTCTCCCTGTGTGTGCTCATTTTCCTTACGAGGAATTACCTCAACAGGCCCCATCTAACAAAACGAAATCAATGGTAAGAAATGTAAGGTTCTACATTTAGGAAAGAAAAACCAAATGCACTGGCATAGAATAGGTGATACCTGGCTAGTGTCCTAGCAGACAAACATTTAAACCTGAGTCAGCAGCATGCTACAGTTACCCTCCCAAACTCCCAACAGAATAATAGACTGCATTAAGAGGGATAGAATCAAGATGACATGAAGTGTTAGTACCACTTTGTAAGGCCTTGGTAAGACCACACTTGGATTATTGCACCTAGTTTTGGTTGCCAGATGCAAAAAATAGATCTTGAGACTATAGAAAGAGGGCAGAGAAGAGCAACAAAAATTATTAGTAGACTGGAGGCTAAAACATATAAACGGTTGCTGGAATTGGGGATATCTAGTTTCATGAAAAGAAGGACTAGGGGAGACATTATAGCAGTGTTCCAAGAAGCAATGGATGGAAACTATTCAAGGAGAGAACCAACCTGCAAGTAAAGAGAAATTTCCTGACAGTGAAAACAATTAATCAGTGGAATGATTTTCCTCCACAAATTGTGGGTGCTCCAACACTGGAGGTGTTGATGAAGAAATTGGACGGCCATTTATCTGAAATGTTATAGGGCTTCCTGTCTGAGCAGGGGGATGGACTGGAAGACCTCCAAGATCCCTATCAAGTCTGTTATTCTATTCCATTGTTCCCAAATTCCCAAATCAGAGATATGCACTAAATTAAATGGCTATGGTTAACACAAGGTGAGAAAATGGGCAAATCTGAAAATTGCTTTCAGTGAAGAAATATTTGGGGAAGTTATATCAAGTTCATTGATTCTGGGATTACTTCTGCATCAACTAATCTATCGCTCTGTCTATCATTGATCGATCTAGTAGTCTGAGCCATTGGCTGAAAAGAAGAAAGCAAAGAGAAAATTCCCTGAGAATGTCATTTCTCAGACATTGTAAAGTAGGAATATTTGATCTCCTAATTGAGGTGCAAATCAGAGGATTAGACATCATTTTGTAGCCCAAGGTACCATGCTCAACACGGCCACTCCCTTTGGATTTTAATAGTCTGGTTTAGTTTTGTTCTATCGCCAGGACAAAGCAGACTCGAATACCAGAGTTGAAATCAGCTCTTTATTAGCAACCAGTAACTTCAACTGAAGTCGAGCCGCAGCAGCCCTTTTTATAGCGGCTGCTCGCGGCTCGCAACTAATGGCGTGTATTTAAACTTCCCACCGCTTACACGGCCAATCGTAGACCGCCCCTCTTAACCAATTGTTAAGCTATGTTAACTAACCAATAGGAATGTAGTATTAGAAGTCTATATTTGAATACACTACACCCCTCCCCTCTTGGTTCGCTCCAACATTACGCTACGTAGTTGCGCAGGTAGGCGGGGCTTTTGTGAGTCCTACTTGACCTGCGCAGTTCAGTCTCTGTGCTGGTCTCCACCGGTTCGGACAGGCCTGCTGTCCTTTCCGCTCTTCTCCTAGGAACCTCCTGGAAGGTTGCCTCAGCCATGCCGCTCCTACCGTGACTTGTTGGGTTGATTGGATGGTCGCCGTGGTCTCCCTTCATTGTGTGTGGGCAGGTAGTGTCAGCTTGGCTGTTTCTTTCCTGGTGCTCCTTCAGCTCTCTTTTCTTGGAGTCTTCTACTTGTAAGTAATTTTTATTGGTTTTTTTCTGGTTTCTCGGCTTCTGGTTGGTAGTTTGTAACCGGACTATTTTCATTTCCATTATTATTTAAGGGTCCGTCCCCACCCTCTGGTCTTTTTATTACTTTCAGGGGGTGCTTGGGGCAGTGTTTGCTCCATGTTTCGGGGAACGTTGGTGTTTCTTTCGATGTGTCGTGACCGTAGTTGATCGATGTGTCTTTTCCACGATCTACCATCAGCTGTTTCTAGCCGGTATGAATGAGGGCCTGTGATTTGTGTAATTGTAGCCGGTAACCACAACGGTTCTACAGTAAGGTTTTTAGCATATACTAGGTCACCCGGTAAGAAAATGCGATACTTACTGGAAGAGTCTGGTGGCTTTTCCGGGTTGTAAGTGGGGTGCAGTCTGTCTAAATAGGAGCGCAGCTTTCTTCCCATTAAAAGTTCGGCTGGGTTCTTGTTTGTTGCCATGCATGGTGTTATACATTGGATGGTGAGCATGGTATTGATTTTTTCTTGCATGTCATTTCCCTCAAGCTTTTCTAATGCTTCTTTTGTGTAATGAACCATGCGTTCCGCCCTTCCATTCGCCGCCAGATGAGCTGGAGCTGTTAAAGCGTGTCGGATTCCTTGTTCTGCTAAGAATTGTTCAAATGCCAAAGCTGTAAACCGTGGCCCATTGTCCGATATTACTACACCTGGTAGACCATGGGTGGCGAAAAGTTTCTTCAGTTGCTTGGTGACGGCTTCCGTTGTTGTTGAATTCATGATGATGACTTCCAACCAGTTGGAATAGGCATCCCAAATGATTAGATAAGTATATCCTTTTGTGGGGCCGGCAAAATCCATGTGGAATCTTGACCAGGGGCCTCTGGGTGTCTCCCAGTCAAGAACCGGTGCTGAGGGGGGAGTGGGTCTGGATGACTGGCACTTGTTACATGTTTTGACCCAGGTTTCAATGTCTTTGTCTATTCCTGGCCACCAAACGTAGCTTCTGGCCAGGGACTTCATCTTTACCATGCCCGGGTGTCCTTCATGTAACATGTTTAGCACGTCTTCTTGCAATTTTTTGGGAACGACCACCCGATCTCCCCACAATATGCACCCTTTTTCAATTGACAATTCAGTTTGTCAGTTTTTAAAAGGTTTAAAAGTTTTGGTTTTTTCATTTTCTGGCCAACCCCGTCCTACCCAGTTCAGTACTCGGGCCATCACTGCATCTTTAGCTGTTTCTCTTGCGATGTCCAATGCAGTGATGGGCCAATTTGGAATCGTTTCAATTTATAGGGTATCTGTGGTGGGTGCTGGGTCGTTAGCGTGACCTGGTAGTGGTGAACAGCTTAATGCGTCTGCATGGGGTATGGCTTTTCCTGGGCAATAAATGAGTTTGTAATTGTAGGCTGCAAGGAATTCTGACCATCTTGTCATTCTTGGAGACAGGATGTTGGGGGTGGCCCTGTCTCTGGCTAAGATTCCCAATAGCGGTTTGTGGTCAGTAATTAAAGAAAATGTCCTACCGTATAGATATTCATGGAAATGAGATGGCTGCCAAGGCTTCCCTGTCCAGTTGGCTGTAGTTCCTTTCGGTCTTGGACAGCGTCTTGGAATAAAAGGCGATCGGTGCTTCTCTGCCGTCTGGAAGTGTGTGGCTAAGTATTGAGCCTATTCCAAAGGGAGAAGCGTCACAGGTGACAGTCAGAGGTAGTGTGTCACTGTATTGTATCAATATAGATTTTGATGTGATTAAGTCTTTGATTTTTTGGAATGCTGTTTCTTCTTGGTGGCCCATTTCCAATTGGCTTTTTTATCCAGGAGTCTATGCAGTGGTTCCACTACTGTTGCCTTCTGCAGCAGAAAGACATGATAAAAATTAATGAGTCCCCAAAATGCTTGTAAATCCATTTTATTTCTGGGTCTGGGAGCTTCTTTTATTGCTCGTAATTTTTTTTTGTGTGTGTGGTGGATTCCCGCTTCATCAATAAGGTATCCTAGGAACTCGACCTGATTTGTGGCAAGGTGGCACTTTTCTTTTTTAACTTTGAGCCTGCTTCTCTAAATCTTGACAGGACTGCCCTTAATCGGTCTTTTAGTTGTTTCTTATTTTCGGCTGATATTAGTACATCATGAAAGTAGGGAACCACCCCTTTTAATCCTTGGAGAAGGCGTTCCATCAGGCTTTGGAAAACGCCAGGGGCCATGCTGACACCGAATTGTAATCTATTGCATTTAAATGCTCCTCTATGTGTTACGATAGTTTGCACCTCTGCCGTCTCGGGATCAACGGGTAATTGTTGATATGCCTGTGCGAGATCGAGCTTCACAAAGATCCTTCCTCTCCCCAATGAATACAGGAGGTGTTGGACTACTGGAATGGGATATGCGCTCTGTTGCAATGCATGGTTCAGGGTGGCCTTATAGTCACCACAGATGCGCACAGACCCGTCAGGTTTTATAGGGGTCACAATTGGGGTTTCCCATCTGGCATGGTCGGTTGGCTCTAAAACCCCCTGAGCGATGAGCTTGTTCAGTTGCTCGTCAATTTTTGGCCTTAGCACAAAAGGTACCCATCTGGCTTTAACCCTGATAGGGGCTACGTTCGGGTTTAAGCTAAACGATATAGGGGTCCCATGGTACTTGCCTAAAGTTCCGTCGAATACGTCATGGAATTCCTCCATCAGGTCTATCTCCCAGTCTGTCATGGTGACGCTGTCTATTCCTGTCACTTCTATGCCGAGCGGTTCGAACCACTCCAACCAGAGCAGGCTGGGGCAATCTCTGTCAATGATGGTAAGTGGAAGAATCTCGGTGTGTTTTTTAAATTCTACTCTGAAATGTCCCAGTCCTACCACTGGTGTCTTGTTGCCCTGGTAGTCCTTGATAATTAGGCTTTGGTCTTCAAGTTCCCTACATTTTATGTCTGGTATCAAATTTTTTATTGCGTTCCATGATACCATTGACAAATACGAACCGGAGTCTACTTCCATTTCATAAGGCTCGCCTTCTATCAGGACGTTGATTCGAACCTTCTTAGTGTTTGTTGTTCTGGCCGACCCAATGGTGATAGTCTGATGTGTCTCTTCCTTCTTGCTGAACCTTTGATTTCTATGCTCCCGGCTCCAGTGACTTATGGTCGATTTTTCCTTGTTTCTGTGGCGGGGGGTGGGGGTGTACTGCCATGCCTTCTTGGACTATAGCTCTTTTTGTTTCGGCAGACCCTTGCATTTTGCTCCCGTTTCTCACAATGCCTGCATGTAGCATCCAAGAATCGGCATTCAGACCTTGGGTGGTGTCCACCGCATCCCGCATACTGAAATTCAGGTTTTCTTCCTTGCCTCGCTCTCCAGTTCCTTTCTGAATGTTTACCTCCTCGTCTTCATCTTCGGAGTCGGTTGATGATTCGATATCTTCATGGTGAGAGGTTGTGGCAGTGTGCTTTTGGGCTCCTCCTGTTTTCTTTTCTTTATTCAGGCTCAGACTGTTTATTGTATTCATCTGCTTCATTTTTGCTGCAGACTTCTTTGCTGCTTCAGCGGCAGTTGCTTCAGCAATGGCTTCGTTTGTGGTGATGTTGGGTCGGTTTAACAGTTTGCTCTATAATGTAGCGTCTCTTAGTCCAAGGACTATACGATCCCTCATGGCTTCATCCATGTTGAGGAACTCGCATGACCCCCCAATGTCTCTTAACACTGCTATGAAGTCTCTGATACTCTCGCCTTCTAGTTGGTCGTGCTTGTGGAATTTGTGTCTTCTAATGAGATTAGACATGGCTACTGCGTAATGGTTTCTCAGCATCCGATTTAAGTCTGGCCAGGCCATCTGTTTGACATCATTGGGTCTTGCTAATGCCTTAGCCATTTAAAAAATAGTCGGGCCGCAATGCGTCAGGAAGACGCATTCCTCTGGTCAGTGATTCCCTGTAGTTCATTGCTTTCTAAAAACATCAGGAACATGTCAATGTATGACTCCCAGTCTTCTTCGGGTGGGTGGAAGGGTGCAGGTGGCGAATTGTTGTTGGCCATCTCACTGGTCTTTCGGCTATCGTTGTCACGTGCTTACGGTCTTTGTCCTTTCGATCCCACCCTCATCACCAGTGTTCTATCGCCAGGACAAAGCAGACTTGAATACCGGAGTTGAAATCAGCTCTTTATTAGCAACCAGTAACTTCAACTGAAGTTGAGCCGCGGCAGCCCTTTTTATAGCGGCTGCTCACGGCTCACAACCAGTGGCGCGTATTTAAACTTCCCGCCACTTATGCGGTCAATCGTAGACCCCCCCCCTTAACCGTTAAGCTATATTAACTAACCAATAGCAATGTAGTATTAGAAGTCTATATTTGAATACACTACAAGTTTTTAATATGATTTGCTTATTTTTGAATTTCAGGTTATAAATAAGGCTTTTTAAAAATGGCAATGTGGCAATGTATTTATTTATTGTTCATTAGTCTTGCACAATTCCCAAAGCATTACACACACACACACACACACACACACACACACACACACCCAAAAAAGAGTCTCTAGCAGTTCCTCCCACTGTGATACGTTTATTCCTATTTCTTGAAGGACTTTTTAAAAATTGCTTCTTGTAAACTCCAAGATGGAGGAGAAGCTAGCAGAACAAGATAACCAGAGGAAGCTATGCTGGCCGACAGCAACTTCAACCTGCTAACCCAAAAATAATCCAAGCTAAACAAGGAGGGGGAAACAGAAGGAGAGAGCCCTCTGCACACCCGCTTCACTTCCTGAAAGCAGAATACAAATCTAATAAACTTTTCCCTTTCTTACTTGTTTTGGAGGCTCAACTGCTGTTTGATCTCCATCATAAAAACCAGGAAACTTCATTCTTTGTTTCTCTGTAAGAAATAAATAATTTCAAAATGCATAATTAACAAAATAGGAAGACGTATTCTATAGAAGAGAAGAGAGCAAAGGTAAGATAGATGGGGAATTGGAGGATCTTCCATTACCTCCTGAGGTCTCCTGACTTTGATCCTCCCAAGGAATGCATCTGAAAAATAGCTCCTGAGGGGGATTTGATGGGTTCTTCTTTCCCTCAGGATCTCTGATCTCCACAGTGCAGCACTTCAAATAGGTGGAAGGAAGGAAGGAAACAGAATTAATGTATGTTACATGACATAAAGTAGATTCTTATATTCGGAACAGAACCTCAAAGCCCCCAATATCCATCCATGTGGCTGAGTGAGAAAACAATGGAAAATGTCCTACAAGAACTGGACAATTGCCTCATATTATGAATCTGGGAGAAGTTTGGGAAGGAGGAGTGAAGCATTAAAACTCTATTCCCTTCCAAGCTCCCTAAAGTCTCCCACCTGCCACTGGAGCTGCTTCTTCTTCTCCTCTGCCTGACTCAGGAGGAAGCCCTCTGCTAGGGCCACTGCCTGGGAACTGCTCTCTGCTCCACACTCCCGCACCCAGCCCTCCATCTCTGGGGGCAGGAGAGCCAGGATCTGCTCCAGAACTACCAGGTCCAGCATCTGGGCTTTACTGTGCTTTCCTGGGCTCAGCCATTGCCTGCACAAGTCATGGAGTTGGCTGCAAAGTCCTCGAGGACCCTCAGCTTCCCGGTATTGGATGGAGGTCCAGGGTGGAATTTCTGAAGGGAGTATGGTTCCCTCCTGCAGGACCTTCTGCCAGGTTCTGGTCCAGCTCTCCCCACAGCTCACAGACTGAAGAGTCTTGGGGCCTTTTCCGCTCTCCCCCTTGGCCAAAGGCAGTGTCTCCATCCTTCCTCTCTCTGGCAGAGCAACTCCCAAAAGCTCCAGGGACTCTGGGGGGTCTCCAGGGGCCTCTTCCTTCACGGAACCATTTCTGGAGCTGCAGGACGGATCCCTGCCGGTCCTTCCGTTCCTTTCCTTCCTTCCTTCCCCCACAGAGGAAATCCTGGCTTGCAAAGGCTGCTGAGGGCTACGAGGTTCTGAATCTGGGAGGGAGAGAAAAACCAATGCCCAGAATCAGAAAGGGGGATTCAGCCCCTGGACCCCATTCCCCAACCTGCCCACAGCCTGAAGCGGCTCGTCCCAGCGCAGGGCCCAGCCCCCCGCCCCCCCCAAGCAGCGCCAGGAAGGAGGCGGCTGGAGAAGCTGCCTATCCTCCTCTCCCACTCCAGAGACAGGACGGGGCCCTCAAGGAGCCCGGTGCGCATCTTGCCTCCTCCTCCTCCGGCATCTCTCATCTCCAGCCTCCAGCAGGCTCACCCTTCCCTCCCCCACTTCGCATGGAGAGGGCGGCTCGGGAGCATGGTACGAGGGAAGAGCCCCTCTCACCTGGGGCATATCTGGATGTCCCCCCGCCCCCAGCTTCTCTCGCAGCCTCTCCGGCTCCTGCGGTGCACCAGGGGTTGAAGAGAGAGACTGCGGTGTCCTAGAGAGGCAAGGCTCCGTGATGTCACTTCCTTTGCCACCTCCTTCTCTAGGAAAGCAGCCTTTGGCGCTTCGTCACTGGAGGCCGTGAAGAAGAGACAGGGCAGCCCCTTGTCCGGAATGCTGGAGGTTTTCCTGCCCGAGCAGGGGGCTGGACTAGAAGATCTCCCAGGCCCCGTCCAGCTCTGTTCTCTTCTAACTGCAGGCTGTTCGTGGTTCTGCCCATCAATAAACCTCTTTTCTTAAGCAGCCTCCATTTTCTCCCCTTCTTGGACCTTGGATTTTTCTTCCCAAACTTTCCTGGGGAACCCACGACTGGCAGCTGCAACTGAAGAGATTGAATGTGGGGGAATCGCGCAGCTGCTGCCCAAAGGAAGAGGGAGGAAACACTTGAGACAAACTTGTATTTTATATCAATATCAATGAATTTAACAGTCGCAGCAGAGAAGACAAACAGGAAAATCCTGAGGTAAATTAAACAGGCCAGTCCAGAGAAGAAAAAGGCGGGGAAAAGGAAACGCCCCCTTTCCACCCACAGCAACCAATCAGAGCGCGGATCCCCCCCCCCAGGCGGGAGCCCGCCCCTCACTCGGCCACAACGGGCTGCTTGGGGCCTTTGTGCGCTTTCCTTCTCCAGCCATTTAATGGGATATTTTCACATTTAAAGGGTTCAGAATAAAGACCCAAAATGACTTTGCTTTTATCCATTAGATTGAATTATCAAGCTGGAATGCGCTGTTCTAAAAAGAAGTAAACATCTTTTTTTTCCCGTTTTTTCTCTTGTACCTCAGACTTTCTTTTCCCCTTTTTCTCCTTCCCTTAATTTCCTATTTCTATTTTTCTTTCTTTTTTGTATGATAAATAAATAAGAGCTTGAGACTCTAGAAAGAGTGCAGACAAGAGCAACAAAGATGTAGGCTAAAAGGTATTTTAACAAAAACGGTTGCTAGAACAGAGTGTGTCTGGTCTGAGGAAAAGGACGAGGGGAGACATGGTGGCATCTTCCAATATCTCAGGGATTTCCACAAAGAAGATTTCTCTCTCCTCTCCTATAAATCAATAAATATAGAAGCGGACCTAATGAAAGAGGCGGGGGTGGAGAGGCACTTTATAGATAATAATCAAACCGCTCAAGAAACGCCACAGAAGAAAGAGGAAAACCTCCTTCAAGACATTTGGGTTCCTATAAAAGGGGGAAAAGAAGAACAGACGTCGAAGACTTTGTCTGACAGGGAGCCATGGAGGGGGGGGGGAACTTTCCCCCTACTCCCAAGCCCATCATCCCCGCCCCCCACCCACGCGCTCCTCTTTCCCGCCCTTTCTACCATCCTGGCACCTGGCCCAGATCCACTCGGATCCGCCAAGGGAAGGGAACTCCAGGCGCTTCCCCATTGGGCCACTGGAGGGCGAACTTTCCAGAGAAGGAGGCATTAAAGGAAGTGACCTCAATAAGCCTTTCCTCTCTAGGACGCCGCACTCGCTCTCTTCAACCCCTGGGACGCTGCGGGAGTTGGAGAGGCTGCAGGAGAGTCTGGTGGGAGGACATCCAGACGTGACCTGGGTGAGGGGGAGGGGGCTCTTCGCGGGTCCTTTGCTCCCCAGCCTCCCTCCATGGGAAGTGGGGGGGAGATGGGTCTGGCGGTGGCTCAGCAGGAGACGAGAGAAGCCGGGCGGGGAGGAGGAGGAGGAGGCAGGTTTCGCACCGGGCTCCCCGAGGTCCCGATCCTGTCTCCCGAGGGGGGTAGAATCGGGGGGGGGGGGGGGGGGGGGGGGGCCCGACCAGCTGCCTCCCTCCCGGCCTTGCTCCGGGGGGCCCTGGGCCCTGCGCTGGGAGGTGCCGCTTGGGGGAAGGGGGTCCAGGGGCTGAATCCCCCTTTCTGATCCTGGGCGTCGGTTTTTCTCTCCCTCCCAGATCCGGAATCTCGAAGCCCTCGGAAGCCTTTGCAAGCCAGGACTTCCTCTGCGGGGGAAGGAAGCAAGCAAGCAGAAGGACTGGCGGGAATCTGTTCTGCGGCCCCAGAAATGGTTCTGTGAAGGAAGAGGCCCCTGGAGACCTCCCACAGTCCCTGGAGCCCTTTGGAGTTGCTCTGCGGGAGAGAGGAAGGATGGAGACATCCCCTTTGGCCAAGGAGGGGAGCAGAAAAGGCCCTTCGGCTCTTCAGCCTGTGAGCTGTGGGGAGAGCTGGACCAGAAACTGGCAGAAGGTCCTGCAGGAGGGAATCATCCTCCCTTCAGAAGTTCCACCCTGGACCTCCATCCAATATCGGGAGGCTGAGGGTCCTCGAGGACTTTGCAGCCGACTCCATGACTTGTGCAGGCGATGGCTGAGCCCAGGAAAGCACAGCAAAGCCCAGATGCTGGACCTGGTGGTTCTGGAGCGGCTCTTGGCTCTCCTGCCCCCAGAGATGGAGGGCTGGGTGCGGGCGTGTGGAGCAGAGACCAGCTCCCAGGCGGTGGCCCTGGCGGAAGGCTTCCTCCTGAGCAAGGTGGAGGAGCAGAAGGAGCAGCTCCAGTGTCAGGTGGGAGACCCTAGGAAGCTCGGAAGGGAATAACTGGAGAGAGTGTTTGAATGCTTCGCTCCTCTTTCCCAAACTTCTCCCACGTTCATAATGTGTGGCAATTCACCAGTTCTTCTAGAAGCCTCTGGCGCAGTGGTTAGAGTGCACTACTGCAAGCTGCTTCTGCAGCCAGCTGCCTACAGGTTGGCAGTTCAAAGCCCACCAGGCTCAAAGTTGACTTTCCATCCTTCCGAGGTAGGTAAAATGAGGACCCAAATTGTTGGGGCAATATGCTGACCCTGTAAACCACTTAGAGAAAAACACTATAGAACAATATATAAATCTAAGTGCTATTGTTCCATTGTTAGGTTGTGAATACAAGAAACCACTTTGTGTCATGTGATGTACATTAATTCTGCTTCCTTCCTTCCTCCTATTTGAAGTGCTGCACTGTGGAGATCAGAGATGCTGAGGGAAAGAAGAACCCATCAAATCCCCCTCAGGAGCTTTTTTTCAGGAAGATCCCTTGGGAAGATCCAAGTCAGGACCCCTCAGGAGGTAATGGAAGATCCTTTGATTATCCATCTGTCTTGCCTTCGCACTCTCTTCTCGCCTATAGAACAGGGGTCGCCAACCTTTTGGACCTCACGGACCACCAAACTCATAATTTTAAATCCCAGGGACCACTAACCGGTTCTGTGGGCATGGCCTAATTTTTGGGTGTGACTTGGTGGTCATGTGACCGGCTGGGCATGGCTTGTATGTAAATATTATAAATATTTATATAAATATTGATTTTTTTTATTAGAAGAGCAACTTTTACCCAAAATCAGGCAAAACAGGCAGGCAGATTGAGTTGCTCACAGAACCATTCAGTGATCTATTTATCTGCCACTGGCTGGCTCAATCTGTCATATAAAATTTGCTTGCCGTGAGTCTGCACTGAATAAGAACCTTCAGTCCTAAAGGAGGTTTGGCTGTGCTTAAAGCAGACCCAAAGATCTAAGGACTAGCTAGAAAACAAGAAATCCAACCATTTCCTGCTTCCTAGCTAATCTAAATCTCCCAGCACATCAGAACAGCTGATGGTCCAAAAAATAGCAATTTAGAAGGCAAGTTTGTTGGGTAAGGAGTGAGTGGTCGAGGAGGGTTCCCGCGGGCCATGTGGGTGGCGTAGCCTTGTGTTTCTGCACAGCCTGGATTAACTGCTTTGTGGGGGTGCTCTGGGGCTGAGATTTCTCTGAGGCCCACCAAAATTTTCTCATGGCCCACTGGCGACTGCCGCTATAGAATGCCTCCTATTTTGTTAATTAGATCCAAGTCAGGACAGCTCAGGAGGTAATCGAAGATCCTCCAATTCCCCATCTGTCTTACCTTCCCTCTCTCTTCTCTTTTATAGAATACCTCATCCTATTTTGTTAATTATGCATTTTGAAATTATTTATTCCTTACAGAGAAACAAAGAATGAAGCTTGCTGGTTCTTATAATGGCAATCAAACAGCGGTTGAACCTCCAACTCAAGTAAGAAAGGAAAAAGAGATTTGTATTCTCCCTTCAGAAGTGAGGCGGGTGTGCAGAGGGCTCTCTCCTTCTGTTTTCCCCACTTCTTTGTCCTGGATTATTTTCATGTTCTTCCACAACATGGAGAGCAGAATTGCAGGTTCAAGTTTCTGTCAGCCAGCATAGCTTCCTCTGGTTATCTTGTTGGGCTAGGTTCTTCTCCAACTTGGAGTTTACAAGAAATTTTTTAAAAAGTCCTTCAAGAAGTAGGAATAAACCTATCACAGTTGCAGGAACTGCTAAAGACACCCCTCCCCTTTTTTTTCTTTGACTCGGAATTTTGAAAGTCTAATGAAAAATAAATACATTCCCACATTACCCTTTTTAAAAAGCCTTATTTATAACCTGTCGTTCTAAATTAAGCAAATCGTAATAAAAAATAAAGCCGACTATTAAAATCCAAAGGGAGTAGCTGTGTTCAGCCTATAATCATGGTACTTTGGGCTACAAAATAATATCCAGAACTCTGATTTATGCCTCGATTAAGAGAGCAAACCCTCCCGTTTTTGCAATGGCTGAGAAATGACTTTCGCGGGGAATTTTCTTTGTTCTCTTCTGCTCAGCCAATAACTCAGATTACTAGGTCAATCAATGATAGACAGAGCGACAGGTCAGTTGATCCAGAAGTGGGATAACTTTGCTGAAAGGCACTGAAGTTTTACAGAATCAATGAACTTGATAAAATTTTCCCCAAATATTCTGTGAAAGCAATTTTCAGAGTTGCCCATTTTCTCACCTAAAATTAGGACTTGTGTGACACACTCTGCTTTCATGTCACCCCTTCATCCTTCTTTTCACAAAACGGGACATACCCAGCAACCGTTGTTTATATGTTTTGGCCTAAAGACCACTAATAGGTTTTGTTGCTCTTCTCTGCCCTCTTTCTAAAGTCTAAGCATCTTTTTTACATCTGGCAACAAAACCGGATGCAATATTCCAAGTGTGGTCTTACCAAGGCATTATAAAGTGAAACTAACACTTCATGTCATCTTGATTCTATCCCTCTTAATGCAGCCTATGATTCTGTTGAAGTTTTTTTTTTTGGGGGGGGGGGGGGCAACTGAAGCATAGTGCTGACTCAGGTTTAAGTGGTTGTCTACTAGGACTCTTAAAATCCCTGTGGCACTTACTACTGTGTAGCCAGGTATCACCTATGCCAGTGTGTGTGTTTGTTTTTCTTTTCTAAATGTAGAACCTTACATTTCTCATTGTTGATTTCATTTTGTTCGGTGGGGCCCAATCTGTCGATCCTTCTGTATCTCGAGCTTTTTAGTTTGGAGTGTTGGTATTCCTGTCAATCTGGTCTTGTCTGCAAATTTGATGAGTTTTATCCTCTTGCCTAAATGAATGATGGAGATGAACACATCTTGTGAATCCTCCTGTTCTGTTCTTTGTTCCATGTTCAGGAGGGTCTTGTGTCCTTCGAGGAGGTGGCTGTGTATTTCTCTGAGGAAGAATGGTCTCAGCTGGATCCTGACCAGAAAGCGCTGCATTCAGAAGTCATGCTTGAAAACCATAGGAACGTGGTGTCTCTGGGTAAGAGATTTCTAGTCCCTAATCAAGATTATAGTCCGTTTTTTATTAAAATACCACTGATCAGATATCATCTCCTGAGAAGGAGAAGGAAAGGATCTGGCCT
Source organism: Pseudonaja textilis (assembly GCF_900518735.1). Next base: position 60,450 of record NW_020769590.1, read on the forward strand.
TGTGGTGCTAAAGTACTTTAGGCCTCCATTCTCTGAGAACCAATGCCTGTACCAGATCCGGCCAAAGAGCCCTTGCAAGCCGATGAGACTTTGGGCCGGCGAAATAGCCATTCTTGAAGCATCCCAACCTTTCCAGTCTCAGCACGAAGAGCATTTAGAAGGCAATGGGAGGCTTCAGGAGGGAATTTTCTCCAAAATCTCATCGCTGGGACAGACAGACAGACTCTGTCGAGTAGCTGCTCCAAGGGACACCGGGGCAGAAGAAGCTTGTTTCAAAATTGTTTCATTTCTCACAGGTCTCTGCTGAAAGTAACCCAGCCCAATATATCTTAAGTTTTCTTCTAATTCCTCCTTGGATATTTCCCCTGATCATTCCTTAACTCAAAACGGCCTCTGAGTCAGATTTGCATATATATAGATAATTATAAAGAAAGATATTTTCTAGACATTTTCAAAGCTTTCACGACTCATGAATATAGAAATCATCATATCTATATCACACCATTGTAGACATGCAAACATACAACCTAATGGAATTTCGGAGGAATTCAGAAGGAAATTCACTTGACTTTCTACACTTTGAACTTTTTCTCTAACCTTGTCATCATTTCCATTTCCTTTTTGCTTTGAAGGTAATAATGGGCAGGAGAATCAAGATTCCTGTGAAATGTTCCAAGTGATCAATGCTAAAGATGGAACGGAGAAGTTTGGAATTCAAATGGAATTCGGAAGCCATGAAAAAAAACAGTCAAAGAATTCCAACCAGGACAGCTCCTCTTCCAGGGATGCTCCAATGCAAAACAAAGGAGATGATGCTATAAGAAGACACAATGGACAAAATTACAATGGGACATTCATTCTTTCTCTTGGGAATAACTTCTTTACATCTCAAAAAGTGATTGACACAAAAGAGAAGCCTTATAAATGTTTGGAATGTGGAAAATGTTTTAGAACAAACAGGGAACTTACTATCCATAAAAGGATCCACTTGGGAGTGAAGCCGTACAAATGCATGGAGTGTGGAAAGATATTTGCTCATGGCAGCGGACTTACTATCCATGAAAGGATCCACACAGGGGAGAAGCCATTTAAATGCATGGAGTGTGGAAAGACCTTTGCTCAAAGAGGTAATCTTATTTCCCATAAGATGACTCACACAGGGGAGAAGCCTTTTAAATGCATGGAGTGTGGAAAGACCTTTGCTTATAGAAGTAATGTTATTTCTCATAAGAAGATCCACACAGGAGAGAAGCCATTTAAATGCATGGAGTGTGGAAAGACCTTTGCTCGGAGCAGTGGCCTTAGAAGCCACAAAAATATTCACTCAGGAGAGAAGCCATATAAATGCATGGAGTGTGGAAAGACCTTTGCTCGGAGCAGTGGCCTTAGAAGCCACAAAAAGATCCACACAGAAGCGAAACCATTTAAATGCATGGAGTGTGGAAAGACCTTTGCTCAGGACAGTGATTTTAAAAGGCACAAAATGATCCACACAGGAGAGAAACCACTTAAATGCATGGAGTGTGGAAAGACCTTTGCTTATAGAAGTTGTCTTATTTCCCATAAGATGATCCACACAGGAGAGAAGCCATTTAAATGCATGGAATGTGGAAAGACCTTTGCGCGGAGCAGTGTCCTTAGAAGCCACAAAAATATCCACTCAGGAGAGAAACCATATAAGTGCATGGAGTGCGGAAAGTCCTTTGCTCAAAGAAGTAATCTTATTTCCCATGAAAGGATCCACACAGGGGAGAAGCCATTTAAATGCATGGAGTGTGGGAAGACCTTTGCTCGGAGCAGTGGCCTTAGAAGCCACAAAATGATCCACACGGGAGAAGCCATTTAAATGCATGGAATGTGGAAAGAGTTTTGCTCAGAATGGTCATCTTATTTCTCATAAAAGGATCCACGTTCGGGAGAATCTATATAGCAATAGCAATTCTACTTAAACTTATATACCACTTCTGGGTCCTCATTTTAGCAACCTCAGAAGGATGAAAGACTGAATTAACCATGAGCCAGTCAGGATCAAACTCCTGGCTGTGGGCAATTAGCTTGTAGTTCTGCATTCTTTTTTTTTGGTAAAGTTTTTTATTTTTGAGAGCACTGACAGATACAAACATAAAACATCAAAATAAAACCATCTTTCTATTGTATACAGTGTGTCGGTTGGTACATATCTCTTTTGCACAATATCAACAGTCTGTCTCTTCTAATTTAAATTAAATTTCATATTGTAAATCAACTATGCAAATTATACCATTATTATTAACTCCTTATTAGACTAAAATTAAAAATTCACATTTTTACGAGCAAATTTCAACTTTAATGTAGGTTAACTTATATTATTCATTTCATTATAACCATTGTTTACCATAATGATGTATCATTACATTATCTTATCTCTGTTATTCTATTATAATTGTATTATAATGTATTTTATTTCCCTATCTTCTTATCTAGCCATTGATAAAAGAAATCTCATATTTTATTGTTTATCTTCTTGCTCTCTAATTTCTGTCAATTTACTCATTTCTGCACATTCTTTTATTTCCTTCATCACTTCCTCTTCTGTTGGAATTTTCCCATTTTTAGTAAATACGATTCTAGCTGCTTTTAAAACATCAAGTAAGTCAATTCAGGTAAAATACCCAATAAAAATATTTCTGGTTTCAAATCTATATGCTGTTTTGTCATTTTTTCCAGCCATATATGAATTTTACTCCAGTATCTTTTGGCTTCCACACACATCCACCACATATGGTAATATGATCCAGGTATCTGAAGACACTTCCAGCATTTCTCTGATTTATTCTTGAACATTCTTGCTGGGGGTAGATGCCACCTGTAAAACATACAAATTCTCCTTGTATGCTGTTGACATCATTTTATAATTTGAGACCATAATTTTTGCCATTTTTCTAAGCCTATCCCCCCAAAAATTTCCCAAAGCAATCATTGTTTAATTTTTTCTTCTTCTAATTTAACCTCAAATAAATATCCATATAATTTTTTAAATCACCTTCTCATCAGAACCTGTCAAAATTCTATCTAATTCAGTTAATTTATCATAAAAACCTGTTTTACAACCTTTATCATATCTCGAATGTATTTACACATATGAATAGTAATTCATTTTTATTTGTTCGTTTAGTTCTTGCATAGATTTGAGTTCACCCTTTTCATTCAATATTTCACCATATCTGGCTGTTCCATTTTATAAACAATTGGATATGCAAATGCTTCGATAGTTGACAGCCAGACTGTTATTTTCATGTAATGTTTTCTTATTTTCTCCCATGTTGATAATAAAGCATCTAGAATGTAATGTCTCCTAAAACAGGGGTCGCCAACTTTTTCGACCTCAGGGACCACCAAACTCATAATTTTAGATCCCAGGGACCACTAGCCGGTTTTGTGGGTGTGGTCTAATTTTGGGTATGGCTTGGTGGTCGTGACTGGCTGGGCATGGCTTCTATGTAAATATTATAAATATTTATATAAATATTGAATTTTTTTACAAAAAAGAGCATTACCCAAAATCAGGCATAGCAGGCAGATTGAGTTGCTCACAGAATCAGATTCATTCAGAGATCTATCTGCCATTGGCTAGCTCAGTCTGTCACAAAATTTCCTAGCAAGCAAACTCACAAAATTAACTCACAACACACCATGCTGTAGGTACTGAATTTTTTATTTTTTAAAAAGAGCAACTTTTACCCAAAAGTAGGCAGGTAGATTGAGTTGCTCACAAAACCGTTCAGTGATCTATCTGCCATCGGCTAGCTCAGTCTCTCAAATTTGCTTGCCGTGAGTCTGCACTGAATTTGCTTACAAGCAAACCTTCAGTCCTAAAGGAGGTTCTGTTGTGCTCAGTTGAAAGCAAGAAATCCAACCATTTCCTGCTTCCTAGCTAATCTAAATCTCTGCACAGCAGAATAGATGATGGTCTGAAAAAGGAAAAATAGCAATTTAGCAGGCAAGTTTGCTGGTAAGGAGTGGGCGGGGAGGGTTCCCGCGGGCCATGTGGGCAGCACAGCCTTGTGTTTCTGCGCAGCCTGGATTAATTGCGATCCTTGAACCCAAAACCGAGCTGTGTGTGTGTGTGCTCCCCAATCAACCGCCTAAGAGACCCCCAAGTCCTCGCTGGCTGTGGGGCTGTGCCTCCCCTTCTCCCATCCACCACAGCAACACCTCAAGCTGGATTGGAGGGGAAGGGCAAAAGGAAGCCCCACTCCCCTCCAGGGCTGGCCTAAACCCCCACTTGACCTGCAGCCCCCCAAGACTGAAAAGAACCCCCTCCCGCTTTCTCTGCTTCGTTCTCTGCACCGAGCTCCTGCCTCCATCGGGTGAACTCTGCCCGGAGACTGATGACGTGTCAGAGGGAGAATTCCCATTGGTCCTTTCACTTTCATGGACCCTCCCAATCCCAAAATTAGAGGAAAATGCCCCCTCCCCCCAATTCAGACCCCCGCTAGATTCTGCCTTCCCTCCTTTGGGGTTGCTTGTGGGGCAGCATCCATGGGCTCCCTCTGGTGCTGCTGGTGGGGGCTCCTGACCCGGATCCCCGGAAGCGAAGATGGGAAGGAGATCCATGGGAGGGGGGGGCTGGGCGGGGGCAGGGGAAGGGCTGGGTGGGGCCGTCAGGGCTCCTGGGGGGGGGGGAAGTGGTTGAGACCACCGTAATGGGGAAAGGGGTCGAGGACAAGAGGGGCGGGAGCCTGAGAAGCCTCGATCTCCATGTGGTCTCCGCTCCTTCCCTTGCTCCACTTTGCCCAGGTGGATGAAGAGGGATTGCTGTCTCCCTTCCTTGTGACTGTGGAGGGGGGGGTCGTGGGAAGGCGGCCAAACTGAATAGAGATGCAGTCGGACCCCGATCGCCTCCCTTTGTGACTGGGTGGGAGTGGGACCTTCCAGGCCCTGATTTAGACCCCAATCCGGAGCCCCTGAAGTCAGTTGCTTGGAAAGCGGACGGCGGTGGAAAGCGAAAGAGGGTAACTGAGGCATGTTTAAACCTGAAGTCACAAACACCACCAAAAGTAGAAGAAAAATAGAATTTTTACAGCTTCAGAAATTTCAGTTTTTCCCCGCTGAGGCTGTGAAGGTCAGGCAGGATTTCAGCCTCAATCCCTTCTGGGAGGGGGCTCTGAATTTGGGGAGGAGACCAAGACCCCCCTCCCCATAATCCCCCATCATCCGATCAGGACCTGGGAGGGGAAGGGAGAGCCACAGGGAGGAACTGATGAATGGGGGGAATTAAGAGTTTTCCCCTTAGATTGCCCCCCCATCTAACCCTCTGGTGAAGGGGGAGGAGACCCTCCCTTTGAGGTGGTCTTTGGGGGGCTGTTTTGGGGGGAGAGAGCCCCGATTCTACCCCAAATCCTAGAAGGGCTGAAGATTAGAGGGAGGGGAAAAGTTGGAGGTAACCAGAGAAAATGGGGGTTGAGGGGAGGAAGGGGCTCGGAGACCCCAGAAGGATCCGTTGCCCCCATTATTTCCCGTCCTCTTATATCGCCCCCCCCCCCCGGAAAAGAGAGAGAGAGACGAAGGCATATTTGTCTTTATGTATGTTACATTTTTTATGGTGCCCATCTTGTCTGAAAAGGTCTGAAGGGATTCCTGCCTGAGGAGGGGGTTAGACTAGATGACATCCAGGGTCCCTTCCGTCGTTCTGTTCTATGAAATCTCCCCTACAAGGGGACTCTGGGTGCCTTACAGGTTATGACTGGAAATGGAATATATTGAAATCTAATATATTTAAGTGTATATTTTACATATATGTACATATATATGTATGTGTATGTATGTATATATAAGAAAGAGAGGCCCCCAAAGGAAGCTGCCAGCCTCCTCCTCCCCCCAACCTGCCACCTTCAGCTTCCATTTCTTAGAGGTTGCAAACAGGACAAAGAGTCATCAGCCGCTAAAGAAAAAAATATCTTTTTGCATTGGAGAGCAGGATTAATTCATGAGGGCTGCAGAAAAAGAGAAGGGGAAGAAAATTAGAATATAAAGAAAAACTTTACTGTAAATAACATTTTTTTCTTCCCTTTCACCCCCCAACCCCCAAGGCAGGCCCACACTGCAGGGGGCCCACAATACTGTAGTGCATGTTAACATGGGACTCGCCCCTTTTAAAATAGACAAAGTGTCGGGATTCAAAGAACTGACCGGTTTTATCTCCTGAGGTGAATCCCTACACATTGTCTTGATTGGGGAGTGAAAGTTGGATCCTGACATTTGTAAGATATCAACTTGAGCGGAAGGCGTCTCGTGCATTTGAGGATCCCATCCCAGTTCAACTTATCTCGTGTCGGCGCGAATGTGCAGCGGGGATGGGGTGAGAGAGGGTTTGTCGCTCCAACTCCTCTCTTCAAGAATTAAAAATGGAACTTAAAAATATGAGAGAATTACTACAGGAAAGAGGCGAATCACTTTGCTCTGTGTTAGAAAAAATGGAAATGGCAATTGAAGAACAAGAAGAAAGAGCTTCAGAGGAGGAGGAGTTGACTCAAGGAGAAGACATTTTAAATAGACAATTAACACAAAGAATGCTGCAACGAAGTGGGGAAAGAAGGAAGGTTAAAAAGTTGAAATTTAAGAAAGCAAACAAAAGGGGGAATACCTGTGAAGTCGGGAAAGGCAGAAAGACCCAGCAGAAAAGGGGAAAGGAAGATATTAAGAAAGAGAGGGATATAAACTGGAATGAGAAAAGATATGGGGAAAAGAGGGGGCGGAGAAGCAGTAAGAAACAGGTGCATGAAATAAAGAAATACAGAAATAGTAAAATGTTGAAATTGTTTTTTCAGAGATAATGGTTGATGAATTAAAAAGGGGATTCTGCAGGGTGACAAGGGGTAATAAGAGTATTTCTGTAATTAAAAATATTTAGACAATAGGGTAATATAGATGCTGATAACTTATTAAAAATCAAGGGGGGAAAATATGCTGCGGAATCCAATTGAAAAGATGTAATGATTATTATTGTAACTTCTTAAAAATAATGGTTTATTGGGAATAAAGATGAGGGAATAAAGGTATATTTTAATCATTGAGGTGTCACACTCAAAACAGTAAAAGGGGGGAAACCTGTACTTTTTTTTTTTTAGTGTTAAAATTTGTATTAATCTAGAATTCATAAAAAGAATGTGTAATGGAAAGGGAATATGACAGACTAAAGAACCAGCTAAATTGATAATTTAATATAGACTATTAAAAGCAAGGAGAGACATTGGTAACTTTATTATTATTATTAGGCAAACACATATTGTTTATTTTTACTTTTAAAATAAATATTAAAGGGTTATATTTGAAATAATTGAAATGAAACAAAAAGATGTTTCGATTGAGATTAATGAAACAGGCTAGAATTAATGTGTTTGTTTCTCTCCTTACTGAAAATTTGGAATGGAAAAGGTAATAATAGAATTAAGTATTCATATATGAATGTATAATTGCTGTCATATTTTTATGTGAAGGTGATGACCTGGAAATATGTTGTCCACTAAAAAGAGATTTTTGTTTTTAATGTGAAAAACTGAATAAAATTTGTCTAAAAAAACGATATGTAACCAACTGACACACTGTATAAATATAAACTGGAAGGTGCTTTTATGTTTATATGTTTTGTATGTGTATGTTTGTTTTTAAAAATAAAAAAATAAAAAAGAATAGATATTGGAATGAAGAATAGAATTCTTTATTGGCCAAGCATGATTGGAAACACAAGGAATTTGTCTTTGGTGCAGAAGCTGTCAGTGTTCATAAAGAAAACACATCCTGACACCCCTGTTGCCTACAGATGAGGGGAGTCATAGTCCTCGCCTTCACCCCTCACCTTGGAGCGGGGAACTGGATGGGCTGGAGTTCCTCTGGAGGAAAGCCATTCATAGGTAGTCATTGGAAGGGACCCTGTACCATTAAAATCTGAGCCCCGAAAAGGGAGGGAGGGAGGCGTTGGGTGCCAAACAGGGTAGGACCCTCCAGTTGTGAAGGAGAGAAATGGCTGAAATGGCTGGGTGCATGTAGGGGGGGGTCTCAGGTGCCCCCCAATGTCTCCCCACAAGTGCTCAGGGAGGACCCTGCCTGCTGGCATTCTGCTCCTCCATAGGGGGCTTGAGGGGAAGCAAAGCAATGGGGCCTCTGAGGAGGAGGGAATCCAGCCCCTTCCCCTCCCTGGATCTGCCCACCCTCCTCCTGAACCAGTTCTGGCTTTGGACCCAAAGTGGCTTCGGGTTGGTGGATCCAGAGGCAGCAGAGGGAGGAGCCTCCTGTGGGGGCAGGAAAGAGGAAAAGGAGGAAGGAACGATTCCAGGGTTTTCTTATATCTGAAGTTTATTCTTTCATAGCAAAGGGAAGGGAAGGGAAGGGATTCGGAGGAAGAATAATGTAGATGAAGCCGCTGTGGGTTCAAAACCAGGAGAGATGAAGGGGCTAGAGTGACAGGTTGGCCCAGCATCCCAGGGGATAGTCTAGATGGTCTCCACGCCTCCCTCCCAAGAAAGGAAGCTGGGGGCGTTTCTCAGCAGTAAAAGTTCCAGGTTGCCATCCTCCTCCTCTCCCCAACCTGCCACCTTCAGCCTCCATTTCTCAGAGGTTGCAAACAGGAGAAAGAGCCATCAGCCACTAAAGAAAAAATATCCTTTTGCATCAGAGATTGCATCCGGATTAATTCATTAGGGCTGCAGAAAAAGAGACAGGAAAGAAAATTAGAATATAAAGAGACATTTTTGTGTAAATAATGTATTTTTCTTTCCTTTCAGCCCCCAACCCCCAAGGCAGGCCCACACTGCAGGGGGGTGGTTGACAGACAGGGACAGATAGAGAATCTGCCATTTCAGGGAGGAAAAGGCTGGGATGCTTCATATGAACAAAGAAGATGGGGCTAGGATAGGGGTGGCAGCAAAGTGGGGAGCCTGGGGTCGCGTGGCCAGAAGGGGGGTCAGGAAGAACAGCCTGTCAAGGTTCCAACCAGTGAACTCAAATGAGTCTTCATGGGGTGCCAAGAAGGATCATCTCGGACGGGGGGGGGGGGGGGGTCCAGTTTATGGCAAAGTTTTGGAGGGAGTTCATTAAGTTGATAGGGTCGTCATTCTCAAGGACGTAACTCCACCTTCCATTCGAGTACAGACGGACCTGCAGAACGAGCTAACGCAATGATAGAACCTGAGATGCTGTGTTCATTCATTATCAGCAATCTAGCTGGGAAGATCTTCCAGAATGGGTGGGTTGCTTACAAAATATGGGGTGGGGGGGAATGTAATACCTGGGGTGCTCCTTCCCTTCCCTTCCCTCCTTCCCTTCCGTTTTGCAATTTCCCAAAACTTGGAAAAATTCTGGGAAATATTTTATCGTTTGTGTGTACTTTTGTTTTTGATTGCAATACTTTTTCAGATCTCTATAAGGAAAAGCTGCCCAAAATCCAAAAATTTGCTATCTCCACAGAAAGGAGATTTTGTTCAGACATGTTTTTTTCAAAGGAACAAGTAAGGAATTGAAAACTCACCTATAACTAGTAGGAAGAGTTGAGATTGGGAGTGGGGGGGAGAGAAGATACTTACCTGCTGGAGGTTGGACAGAAATTGCTAGAAGAGCCAGTCAAGACCCTTCATGGGCTGGAGGACTCATGGAGTCCCCCTCCCAGAGGTGGTATTCAGCAGGTTCTGACCAGTTCTGGAGAACCGGTAGCGGAAATTTTGAGTAGTTCAGAGAACTGGCAAATACCACCTCTGAGTGGAGATTTATCTATCCTTCCTCTACCACGCCCACCAATCCACACCTACAGAACGGGTAGTAAAAAAAATGGAATCCCACCACTTCCCCCTCCCCATTGATAGCCCATAATAGGCTGCACGATCTTCCCTTAACAGCCCAAAAATATAGAAGTTCCCAAAGATATTCCTCAGAGGGACCCTCTTGGCCACCTGCTGAGCTTGAGGAGAGGCCTCCCCTAGATGGTCCCATCCCCACAACCTGTCCTCAGGTCCCCAGACTTTCTTGCTTTTCAGGTAGGAGAAGAGCCCAACAGCCAGGAAGTCCACCCCTATCAGGGCCATGATCCCTGTCCAGAGTTTCCTCCTGGCAGAGCTGGAGGAATGGGACTCTGGGGAAGGAGAAGGAGCCTCACCTGTGCAGGAGGATCTTTATATAGTTTCTCTCCTGAGTGGAGCTTTTTGTGGTTTCTAAGGCCACTGCTCTGAGCAAAGCTCTTTCCACACTCCATGCATTTAAACAGCTTCTCCCCTGTGTGGATCATCGTATGGGAAATAAGATGACCTCTTTGAGCAAAGGTCTTTCCACACTCCATGCATTTATATGGTTTCTCCCCTGTGTGGATCATCTTATGGGAAATAAGATGACCTCTTTGAGCAAAGGTCTTTCCACATTCCATGCATTTATATGGTTTCTCTCCTGTGTGGATCCTTTTGTGTATTCTTAGGTCACTGCTATGAGTAAATGTCTTTCCACACTCCATGCATTTAAATGGCTTCTCCCCTGTGTGGATCATTTTATGCGAAATAAGATTACCTCTTTGAGCAAAGGTCTTTCCACACTCCATGCATTTATATGGTTTCTCCCCTGTGTGGATCATCTTATGCGAAATAAGATTACCTCTTTGAGCAAAGGTCTTTCCACATTCCATGCATTTATATGGTTTCTCTCCTGTGTGGATCCTTTTGTGTATTCTTAGGTCATTGCTATGAGTAAATGTCTTTCCACACTCCATGCATTCATATGGTTTCTCTCCTGTGTGGATTCTTTTGTGTATTCTTAGGTCACTGTTATTAGCAAAGGTCTTTCCACACTCTGTGCATTTATAGTGTTTCTCTCCTGAGTGGATTTTTTTGTGACTTCTAAGGCCACTGCTACAAGTAAACGTCTTTCCACACTCCATGCATTTATAGGGTTTCTCTCCTGTGTGGAATCTTTTGTGGTTTCTAAGGGAACTGCTCTGAGTAAACATCTTTTCACACTCCATGCATTTATAGGGTTTCTCTCCTGAGTGGATCTTTTTGTGGTTTCTAAGGTTCATGCTCCAAGCAAAGGTCTTTCCACACTCTGTGCATTTAAATGGCTTCTCTCCTGTGTGGATAATCTTATGGGAAGTAAGATTATATTTTCGAGCAAAGGTCTTTCCACACTCCATGCATTTATATGGCTTATCCCCTGTGTGGATGAACTTATGGGAAAAAAGATGGCCACTTTGAACAAAGGTCTTTCCACACTCTATGCATTTATATGGTTTCTCCCCTGTGTGGATCCTCTTATGGATAGTAAGTTCCCTGCTTGTTCGAAAACATTTTCCACATTCCAAACATTTATAAGGCTTCTCTTTTGTATCAATCGCTTTTTGAGATGTAAGGAAGTTATTCCCATGAGAAAGAATGAATGTCCCATTGTAATTTTGTCCGTTGTATCTTCTTATAGCACCTTCTCCTTCGTTTTGGGTTAAATAGTGTTCATTTACTTGTACTTTAGCTTTTATTAGCTTCACACTTTTTCCAGTATATTTTTTCCTTATTTTCTCTTCTTGGGCAAGAAAGTCTTGCTTCGGAGCATCACTGGAAGATGAGCTTTCCTGATTCCAATTCTTTGACTGGTTTCTCTCATGGTTTTCGAATTCCATTCGAATTCCAAACTTCTCCGTTCCACCTTTAGCATTGATCACTTGGAACAGTTCATAGGAATCTTGATTCTCCTGCCCATTATTACCTTGAAGGCAATAGGGAAATGAAAATGACAATGAGGTTAGAGAAAAAGATCAAAGTGTGGAAAGTCAAGCGCATTTTCTTATGAATTTCTCCGAAATTCCATTAGATTGTATGTTTGCATGCCTACAGTAGTGTGATATAGACATGATGATTTCTATATTCATGAGTCATGAAAGCTTCGAAAAGATCTAGAAAACATCTTTCTTTACAATTATCTAAATATATCCCAATCTCACTCAGAATCAACTTTGAGCTAAGAAATAGAATAGCTTGATTCCCCCTTCTTTGTGGCAGCCCCTGAGATAATGGAAACCTGCTATCATGTCTCCCCAGTCCTTCTCTTCATTAAACTAGACCTAGCTAATTCCAGCAACCGTTCTTTATACGTTTTAGTTTCTAGTCCCCTAATCATCTTTGTTGCTCTTCTCTGCACTCTTTCTAGAGTCTCAACATTTTATTTACAATCATGGTGATCAAAACTGGATGCTGTATTCCAAGTGTGGCTTTACAAAGACATTATAAACTGGTATTAACACTTCACGTGATCTTGATTTTATCCCTCTATTTATGCAGTGTAGAAATGTATTGACTTTTTTGACAGCTGCTGCACATGGCTGGCTCATATTTAAATGGTTGTCCATTAGGACTCCAAGATCCCTCTTACAGTTATTTCTATTGAACAAGGTACCACATATATTGTACCTGTGCATATGAGGACTGAGGACTGCACCAGATCCAGGGCAAAAGTCTTTGAGAACAAAGAGGCCTTTCCTCTCCTTTGCCCTGGATCTGCTGTAGGCCTTGTTTAGCAGTGAACAGAGGCCTAAAGAATTGTAGTACAAGATCATGTGAGATCAATAAGTGCTAGATTTCCTACTAGTGATCACACCTATCTCTTTCACTACTCTTTTTTCTGCAAATGCACTGAAGTACGCAAGGGAACCGATGGCTCAGCACATCGTCGCAAGGTACTGTATTTTTCAGACTATAAGACGCACCTAGCTTTAGAGAAGCAAAACAAGAAAATAAAAGTTTTTGGCCTCTGCACATCACTTTTGCCCTCCCCTGCAGAGTGCTTCTGGATGTAAAGGAGAGCAATAATGGGACATGCTGAGGGTTTGGGAGGCCATAAACAGATCCGCTTTTTGCTCTGTAAGACACACAGACATTTCCATCCACTTTTTTGGAGGGGAAAAGTGCATCTTATAATCTGAAAAATATGGTAAGTCCTTGCAAGATGGGGTGGGGGAATAGGTAGGGTGAATATTTCAGCGCCTCTACTGTCATTCATAAGTGTGAATGATGACCATGGAGCTGCAACACTCATAAATTTTGGGACTGGGTCTCAATACTTGGGGGAGAAATGGTTGTAACTTGGAACGTTCGCTAAGTGAGCTGTGGTAACTTGAGGATTCCTTGTACCCTAGGATGCTCTGAGTTACACTGCATGAGGCCTTTGTTCTTGAATTGGATTGGGAGAGTGATCTTCCATGGACTGAGCATGAAAGTTCTGTTCTCAGACAAATTGGGAAGGTTTCAGAGGACAAATGACAACACACTCCTATCACAGGACCTCCAGAGGACACATAAAAGCACACTGTTAGGTATATGTAAAATAACATAGTTGGGTTGACAATATACTGTATAAACTACAAATATATATTATGTTTGTAGCTTTAAACAAAAATACTGTAATGTATTATGCTGTGTTCTGCTTGGTTGATTATGCTACAAGTTGCCATAAGAGGGAGCTATAGATCATGGTTTAAATCTCTTTTTCACTGATGATCTCTCTTGATACTGATACTGACTACGGACCGATACTGACTAACCCTATTGATTTTGATATTCTGTTGATATCAAAGTTTATCTGTTGTATTATGGTTTGATATTTGTCTGCTATAAAAGACATGAAACTGGTAAGAAGACTTTATAACTGGATATTTCTGGACCAATAAAAAACGTGTATAACATGGACTGTTTATTGGACTTTCAAGTAAACATTAACACAACTTGTTTAACTCTGTGTGGCAGTATATGTATTCATAACTGTTCTCATAAACCATTTTCCGTGTGCATATCCTTTTTATACAAGGGTTACTCTGCACATATCCTAATACACACCTCATTCTTTTCAGCCTCCACAGATAAGTTCAAATAGAAATAGAAAAATACAGATAAGAAATGGCACAGAAAGTATTTAAACAATGAGACATTTTAACGAAAAAAATAATAATTATAATCTCTCTTCTTGATTGGGGACTAGAAAACTCTTACCCAGAGAGACCACATTCCTATGGTTTTCAAGCATGACTTCCGAATGCAGCGCTTTCTGGTCAGCATCCAGCTGAGACCATTCCTCCTCAGAGAAATACACAGCCACCTCCTCGAAGGACACAAGACCCTCCTGGACATGGAAAAAAGAACAGAACAGGAGGATTCACAAGATCTGTTCATCTTCATCATTCATTTAAACAAGAGGATAGAAGGGGAACTCATCAAATTTGCAGATAAGATCAAATTGACAATACCAACACTCCAGAAGATAAACTCGAGATATAGAAGGATCGACAGATTGGGCCCCATCTAATAAAACGAAATTAACACTGAGAAATGTTCTACATTTAGGAAAGAAAAACCAAATGCACGGGCATAAAATAGGTGATACCTGGCTCAAGAGTAATAAGTGCAACAGGGATCTTGGACTCCTAGTAGACAACCACTTAAACCTGAGTCAGCAGTATGCTACAGCTGCCCAAAAAACCCACAACAGAATCACAGACTGCATTAAGAGGGATAGAATCAAGAAGACATTAAGTGTTAGTACCACTTTATAATGCCTAGGGAAGACCACACTTGGAATATTGCATCCAGTTTTGCAAAAAAAAGATCTTAAGACTCTAGAAAGAGTGCAGAGAAGAACAAGAAAAATTATTAGTTGGACCAGAGGCTAAGAACGGTTCCTGGAATTGGGGATGTCTAATTTCATGAAAAGAAGGATTAGGGGAGACATGATAGCAGTGTTCCAAGAAGCAACAGATAGAAACTCTTCAAGGAGAGAACCAACCTGCAACTAAAGAGAAATTTCCTGACAGTGGGAACAATTAATCAGGGGAATGACTTCCCTCCAGGAATTGTGGGTGGTCAAACACTGGAGGTGTTTATGAAGAAACTGGACAGCCATTTATCTGAAATGTTATAGAGCTTCCTGTCTGAGCAGGGGATTGGACTAGAAGACCTCCATGATCCCTACCAACTCTGTTATTCCATTCCATTGTTCCCAAATTCCCAAAGCAGAGATATGCACTAAGTTAAATGGCTGTGCGTCACACAAGTCCTAATTTTAAGTGAGAAAATGAGCAAATCTGAAAATTGCTTTCACTGAAGAAATATTTGGGGAAGTTTTATCAAGTTCATTGATTCTGCAATACGATCAATGCCTTTCAGCAAATCCCACTTCTGGATCAACTGATCTATCGCTCTGTCTGTCATTGATTGATCTAGTAGATTGATCCAAGACTTAGAAATACAATTACAAAAAACCCCTAAGATCCAAGGACTACAAAATCAGTTAATACTAGCCAAACATAAGCTGAATTTAATTGAACAAGATAAAATAGAAGTTAGCTTGAGAAGGTCCAAACAAAATTATTTTGAACACGCCAATAAACCAGGAAGATGGCTATCTTATAAACTTAAAAAAGAAAAAGAAAAGAGATTGATACACCAATTAATAGACGAGAAAGGCATCCCACAACATGAGATTGAGAAAAAAAAGGATATTATATTAAACTATTTTCAAAGATTATATAAAAAAGAAGAAATCAATGAGGATAAAATAAGAACTTATCTGGAGAATACGAATGATAAAACAATAGGGGAAGGAGACAAAGAATTACTAAATAAGGATATTACATGGTCTGAGTTAAAATCTGCAATGGAAAATCAATGTAATAATAAATCCCCTGGTCCAGATGGGATTCCTGTAGAATTGTATAAAGCCACAATAGATTTAGTAGGGCCTCTGATGCTGGAAGTGTTTAACGAAGTACTTTTGGCTGCCAAAATGCCAGACTCATGGAGGGAGGCGTTGATTGCGTTAATTCCGAAGGAGGATGTGGATGCCAGATATATCAACAATTATAGACCAATCTCACTTTTAAACGCCGATTATAAATTATTTACCTCAATTATAGCGAATAGAGTAAAACAAGTTTTAAATTTATACATTCATGAAGACCAAAATAGTTTCCTGCCATTCCGCCAAATTAAAAACAATTTAAGAACCGTTATTGACGTCTTAGAATATTATGAAGCTCATCCAGAGAAACAATTTACACTCATGTTTCTAGATGCGGAGAAAGCATTCGATAACTTACATTGGCACTTTTTAATACAAAAAATCTATAACATGAATTTGGGCACTAAATTCGAGAATATTATCACAACAATTTACAATACCCAACAAGCCAATATACTAATTAATGGTGAACAAACAGGCTCACTAAGCATTGAAAAGGGCGTTAGATAGGGTTGCCCTCTCTCACCCCTCTTATTTATATTTGCTTTAGAATCATTGTTAACGCGGATAAGACAAAACTTTGAAATCCAAGGAGTTAGGGTCAAAGCAGAAGAATATAAATTACAGGCGTTTGCAGACGATATGGTTTTCTTTCTAGAGGATCCCATGGAAAAAGGACATAATCTAATAAAAGAACTAGAACAATATGGCTCAGTAGCAGGATTAAAGACTAACAGAAATAAGACGAAATTACTGACTAAAAATCTAACAGAGAACCAGAGGAAAGAATTAGAAAAAACCATGGGGATACAGGCAACAAAAAAGGTCAAATATTTAGGCATATGGTTAACACCACATAGTAAATCACTCAAAGAGAATAATTATGATAAACTGTTACAGCAAATTAAGAAAGATCTAGAATCTTGGAATAAGTTGCAGCTTTCTCTACTGGGCAGGATTGCCACAATCAAAATGAACATCTTACCAAAACTCCTTTACTTATTCCAGACAATCCCAATAAAATTACCAAAAATTTTTTTTGATGATATAAATAAGGTAACTCTTAAATTTATTTGGCAAGGGAAAAAAGCTAGAATCAGTATTAAGGCCTTACAAGATGCAAAAAGTAGAGGTGGGCTAGCGCTTCCAAACTGGGAATTATATTATTGGGCAGCCAACTTATTATGGTTAAAAGACTGGGCCAATTTACGGAACAAAAGAATTCTAGTCTTGGAAGGGCACGACCTTCAGAGAGGATGGCACGCATTTCTATGGGATGTGGGGAAAACTAAACAGGCGTACTTTCATAGACATCTTATTAGAGATTCACTATTAACTAATTGGGAAAAATTATGTAAAAAACATTATTTAAAAAGATCTAGTAGTCTGAGCCATTGGCCGAAAGGAAAAAAAGAAAGAGAAAATTCACTGGGAAAGTCATTTCACAGGCTTTGCAAAGAGAGAATGTTTGATCTCCTAATCGAGGCACAAATCAGAGGATTGGAAATTATTTTCTAGCCCAAAGTATCATAATTACATGCTCGACATAGCCACTTTCTTTGGATTTTAATAGTCTGCTTTATTTTTTAATACAATTTATTTATTTCTGAACTACAGGTTACAAACAAGGCTTTTTAGAAATGGCAATGTGGCAATGAGTTTATTTTTTATTAGCTTTGCACAATTCTGAGTCAAAGAATTCCCCCCAAAAAAGGGTCTCTAGCAGTTCCAGCCACTGCGATACATTTATTCCTATTTCTGGAAGGACTTTTAAAAAATTGCTTCT